>JALPQI010013372.1:0-36002 GCA_025490895.1 Thaumatotibia leucotreta | reverse complement strand
TTTCAAACTAATTAAATGTCTCAAAAATAAAAGAAGTTTTGGCCAAGATGAGTTGCCAGTACCACCCTATTTAGTAAGAAAATGCGCTGAAGAGTTAACCCCTCCTATGACACTTCTCATTAACCACTTTAACCAGTCTTTTGAGGAACAGTCCCAGATCTCCTTAAAATGTCCGTTATTAAACATGTAGGCCCTTCCCTTCTAAAATTTTTTTCTACATTTTTGAAATCGCTATGTCGAAACGATTTTTTTTGTGAAAAGTTTAAAATATGTATTTAACGATTCTCAAAACGGTTTCCGAAAAGGTCGTTCAACATCGTCAGCAGTTTTCAAGTACACAAACGAAGTTTTCAACTCAATAAATGACAGAAAATATGCTATTGGTATGTTGCTAGTTGCTAGGTATGAGCAAATCTTATGATTGTGTTTTATATGATATTTTATTGCAAACATTATTTGGAATAGGTATTAGAGGCTCAGCTCACAATTGGTTCATACCATACCTTAATAAGGTACCTAAAGACCTGTACGTAGGTCGTACACAATGCGTTGAAATAGAATATCAATATCACAACTACATCACAGGTACCATGCAAATATTTAAATCAGATAAAACGAATATTACTCGATCTATACCCCAAGGCAGTGTTCTCGGTTGTGTGTTATTTTTAATCTATATAATAAATGATCTGCCTAAATGTATAGATACATTTTGTACTCTTTTGCTGACAACATATCTGTAATTCAACTTTGCCACAATCAATTAGATTTAAATAATAGCTTAAATATAACCATTCAAAATATCGTAACCTGGTCGGATGATCACAATTTAAAGCTTAATTTCAATAAAACCAAACTCTGCAATTTAGACCCAACCAAAAACGTAGCATAAACATAGATTTCTCATTCCGAAGCACTACATTAGAATCTATCCACTCTTTCCCATTTTTAGCCATACACATTGTTTCAACCATAAATTGGAAGGAGCACACGTATTATTAGCCACGGCCGTCTAGGACTAAGCGCGGGATCGCGGAACCGTTTCAAACACGACGTAAAATAAGTTTATGTAAAGTTGATTATGCATTTTTTTGGTGAATTTTATTTGCGGATCCGCAGCGCTGGATCCAGCACTGGCTGCTGGATCTAGCAGGCCGAAAAATGCGCTGGATCCAGCTGGATTGCTGGATGCTGGATCCAGCAATTGCAATCCCTACTCTCAGATCATTCTCAGAACGTAGAAAATGTAGAAATTTTACACATGTCAACATTTAGACAAGGTTTTAGCTATTCCCATAATTAACGATACTGTCTTCATGACATTTTTTTTCAATAAAAAATAGTATTCTTTTTTTACAGTTTATTTATTTTATTGAGGTAACAACTAAGGAATAAAAATCACTCATCATCTCAGACACAGTTAATAAACATAATTAAAAGTAGATGTCTTAGATAGCCCTTATTCTCTTTAGAGTAGTATACAGGGTGTTTTTTTTTCGACCGTTCAAATTCTACATAGTGAATGTGTAGGTCATACTCACCAACTTTTACTATGGCGACAACGTCGAAATCGCGAAAAAATAATCAGCTGTTTCATACAAATTGGCGGCATTACGCCGGCCGAAATGTATGAAACAGCTGATTTTTTTTTCGCGATTTCGACTTTGTCCCCATAGTAAAAGTTGGTCAGTATGACCTACACATTCACTACGTAGAATTTGAACGGTCGAAAAAAAAACACCCTGTATTAAATTTCAATTTAATCGACTTTGAACGGCATTCCTATGCCATGCAATTTATTGTATCTTTTGAACAAAATCTTATTTTATTAGAGCACCGTCGTCGTCAAATTAATGACATCATGTTTGTCATTGTTTGGGTTTCTTAGAAAATGGTACCTGCCTATAAATTACACTTACACATTAGTTCCTGCTGGCATTGACACTAGAGACCGACTGTTCCTATAGCATTTTAAAGCATTAGCATTATTAGCATTATATATAGGGAAATATCGTGGAACCGATATGTGGATCAGTGACAATAAAAATGTAGACCATATGGATAACAAGGCCAGAGCCAGGTGTCTAAGGGCGATAAAAATATGATATGATAATAATAATGCCCGTGCGCTAACAATCAAGGCAAAGCGTGCCGCGACGCGACGGGCGCACCACTAAATCTACACAGTACGACATACTATAATAGATAAAACTTTCGTTACACGCACACTCATACGGCTATGATGACGCTACAGCAACGGAGCGTTGACCGAGCGCCAATCATAAAGGACAAACAACAAGCGTCACTGTCCGACTCTTTCGTGCTCGCGCGGAGACACTACGAGAACGAGACGGAAATATCGGCAGGTGGTTACAGCAACCGCCGGTTAGGTCGAGCCGCCATTTTATATTCAGTGTAGCTGTAGCGCGAACTTGATTTGACGCGTGTTTTGGAAACAGCGATACTTATAAAACGATATTAATTATGGTGACGGCGCCCAATGATGAATGGACAGAAGCACTCTGCATTCAATTGATACAAGAATACAGGAAACGTCCTATGTTATGGGACCCAAAAGATCCGTTCTTTTTTAAAAAGTCCATGAAGCCCGAAGCGTGGGAAGGAATTGGCCATGCACTCGATATGCCAGCCGATGTTTGCAAGCATAAAATGGTTATTTTGCAATCGTCATTCAGAAGAGAGAAATCCAAAATTATGCATAGCATCAGAGATTCACCAGGTGAGAATTTTATTGTTATCTTATTACTGATAACTTCATCAACTAATATGAATGAATGAGTAACTAAACAAATATCTTGGGACATCTTACACAAAACGACCTCACGGTAAGCTCAATTAAGAGTCCGATATAGTTTTTTTACGAATCTGCTCATCTTTGTGATACTATATTGAAGGAACTCAAAATAATTTCAATGTGGAGTAATTTTCTATTATTGTTCTTAAAAGGTCTTTTGATAATGTCTCTAAAATTAGGATCTGTTACGTGATTTTTCATTGAAGAGGTAACTTATATTCACTTTTTCATTTCATAATCAAACAAAATAGTAACGTATGCGGAGTGAAATTTGCACAAATTTTGAACAAGTAAAAACAAACTAAAAAAATTAAATTTAACTTGTGTCTCAATGCTAAATTAATTTGTATACAATTGTTAATTAAATTGGATAGTTTTGTCGGGTTTGGCATCTTTCTTTAGAAATTATGGCCAATTGAGTAGAACAATGTCGCACAAATGCATGTATTTTCCACAAGACACATTTGCTAAGGCCAAAATCGACGATGATTCTGATTTTTTAGAAGAAGGCAAGATTTGAAACACTGTATTATAAAAATCTCGCATTCTTTTCGTTTCCAATAAATGATATTAGAAACCCTAGTGTAATGTAACAATTTGGCTACAGCCACTTTTCAGAAAGAGCTCGAATAAAGGAAATTACGTTAACCCGAATCACAAAATCGAACAGGGAGCTCAGAAATACTTCTAAATATGACAACAAAATTGATGAAAAACATCCTCAAACCATGGGCATTACAAAACATAAACAAAGAGCAAGCCTATCAACACGGAAAATAAAAATAAACAACTTTGAAAATATGACTTCGCCATTTGATCAAAAAGTGTAAAAAACACTGCTTTTTCAGTAACGGATGTCACGGTGAACGACTTATAGCTAATTTCAATTAAATATTTTTAGCATAATAAGTAAGTATCAATAGACCAATTAACAAGAATATGAAATATAATGAGCAAAGGATTTTTATTTAAAAAGTTTTCCTACAGAAGATAAAATTAGAGGCAAGAAAAATGCTAACATTTGTTTTTTCGACATCAATGGATAAAGTATCATAAAACTAAAGTTATACACTTTGGATTCAAGTAGTTTTTATCTTGCATGAATACTTGTTAAAATCGATATTAAAAAACGTACATGTTCAAGAAAATAATAATGATATCATTTATTTAATATAATATTAAACTTTGTGCAGATTTCATTCCGCATACGTTATTTAAATTTAAGCGGTAGCTATGTAAGTTGTATATGTGTTAGAAAATTAGGCCTCTAAGGAATAAGTGCAAGACTTTTTTTCATTTTCATTCATATTTTTCGAATAAAATAATGTATATTTAGCAAGAGCTAATTTAAGAACACATTGTCATGCCAAAAGTTAGTAAGTAAATTAGAGTAGATACTTTTATAGTATATTTCATTCAAATAATAATGCAAAAATTAACTTAACTTCATGTCTAATTAAAATATTACAAAATTAATTAGGTGGATTGAAAATTTATATGGAAAACATCCTCGGGATGCAAAGAATAATATATAACTGTCAAAACATTTTTTTTGTAATTCATATTATCTTAACAATTGCAATTCATACGTTAATTCATTACTAAGATTTTCACTATCAAATCTATACCGGTCTCTTAACGTTTGTGATGTGAGTACGGTCGGCTCTAATAAGATGTATACGATTTTGATCCTTATGCCTTTGACATACGTTCCAAAATGTATACATATTATTAGACGTGACTGTACCAAGCGATGATATATTTAATAGATAGATACTTAATTTCATGGACAGCCATGATCAAGGAACAAATATTTATGATAAATAAATGGCCGGAATTCGAACCCGGAACCTCTAGTTCATAGAGGGTCACTACTAAATAGGCTACAGAGGCTGACAAATAGGCACGGATCAAATAACAAAGAAATCAACGTATAGAATGACTTAGTCACACACAACACAAGTTACAACAGCCCTATAAATACTGAATGATACAAAAGCTGTTTGCTTTAGAGCAAAATCTCAGCATGCATAATTTATATTTGTCAGTTAATTAACCATCTCATTTTAGACCATTCAATTGATTCACAGTTGCTTTCTCAATCAATATTATCATTCTAAAAATAAGATCAGGGTAAAAATAAGATACTGAATTAAATAACACTCGATATTATAACGTAATAATATGTAATGTGGATTTTTCGTCACCGTCGCTCATTAATCATCATTCGATTATCATTGTCTAAAAATATTTTAAACATTATTTTTAATATATTAGGTGCGGGTGCCTACAATGGAATAGTACATTTCCTAACTAGTGAGGTAAAACTTTTTTTCGGCGAGGGTGAAAGTTGGAGCCCGAGTGAAACGAGGGCGACAATCACCCGAGTTAAAAAAGTTTTTGCACGTGTAATGGACGATTCTTTTCATAACAAGTGAGTCAAAAAAGATAAATTACCGCGCGCGAAGCGTGTTCGTTTTTGCGCACTAGTTAGGAAAAAAAATATATTTATGAACTATTGATTTCACACATGTTCATTTGCTCATTGCAGATGATGCGACGTATACGAGTACCTGGTTCGCCTTCGAGGAAATGGCGTTTCTTATCGACAAAAAAACGGAAAGGAAACGTCAAACAACGGTAACTTATCTAATCCTTTAATTCGTTTATTTGACTGACATATTGAACAGTTTTATTTTTGCGTGTAAATACCTAATAATTACCATTTTCTTAGTGGGTCTGTGATCTTTTTTGTATTTATTTTGTCACATCACATAGGGGTGTTATTTTGATAATATTTATTACATATTTAGAAAGTATTCCATCAGCTTATCAATAACACTATGCAAGTTTAGGTAAACTGTCTAGCAAACGCAATGGCGGGTAGGAAATTATCAGTATTTTCACCTACCAAGGACATTTTGCTTAGATATTTGAAAATAATGCTAAAAAACTATTTTAATCATAATATCGATGGCAAAAAGCGAGAACGTAGTAACCGCCAAAACACAAACTTTTCACCAGAGCCAAAAAACTTTTCGATTTCGAGAAAAAAAATCATAACTCTTTCATTTATGAACAAAAATGCTTGATGTTTGGATCTAATTCCTAACTTATGGTTTTCTTTCAAGTGTCATATTTAATATTTAACAAAAAAGACTGGTTTACGACTTAGTGGCGGTTACGACAATTGATCACTTTTTTTCGTTACGCAAAAACGCTGTAAACGCCAGAAGTAAATGTACTAAAATAGTGAAACGAGTAAAATGTCCATAAAGCAGAAACGCTGTAATGATGCATATTTATTCTGAAGATGCAATAATTTTGAAGTAAATGTCATAACGTTCTTTATAGGACTAACTGAAATGTGGTAAGTGTCCACCGCCAAAAATAAACTGTGAAAACAAAACGACTTAAGTATCAAGCAACTTTTGTTAACATACATTTTCAAAATGTTAACAAATTTTAAATGCTGGTTTCTTACAAATTAAAAGCTCAGATGCAACAATTACAGTCTTAATGTATCAAACACTACCTAGTCTCAATTACTCAGTATAAAAACATTATGAAAGTAACTTAAAACTTGTGTTGCTTATAACATTTCAAATGGCTAATAAAATCTCTTATATAAAATCACAACCTTGTATCATGCTAAACCAAACATATATACTCTTAGGGTTAATCAGACTATAATATTATTATAGGTAATGAGGTTCAATATTCCCGTGAAAACTTTATATCTCTTTAGATTTTATCCACAGTTTTGGCATTATATTGTCTCTTAAATAACTTTTATCGATATAAAACTCACTACCTATTAAACCCACTAACTATAAAATATGTTTTGAATGTAAGTATTACTTTTAATATAATTTACAAACAATACTAGCTATTTACAGGTATTGGAAAAAAAAACACAAATCATTCGTAAACCTAAAATTATAATAACTAACTTAAGCTACCACATCCCCCAAGTCGCTTCCCTGTGGGAGAGTGCCCATAACACTGGCTACATTTCCTCGCTGGATGGAAATGCCTAACCTCTGGCCAAGAAATGAGCCAGCCCTATGGTCACCCGTTGCCTCAGACAGCCTTTTCCCCAACTCCTTAAAAAGTTCGTGGGTGCCAGGACCCCACGACCCCAGAGTCTCCACCGCAAAAGCCGCAAAGTCATGGCCACCACAAAGGCCAGTGTACTTCCGATGTTTTAAGACCTCCGCAGCCAAAGCCGGGGTGGCTTAACCGAAGTGGTGGCCATACATGTGAAGGCGTGAGGGTGTCCAAGCACGTCGCATCCCAAATAGGCGGCCTCCCAAACTGCCACGGTATGAGCGTCATCCCAGCTGCTCTCTTGCCATTGTCAAAAGCCAGGCCAGGGGGCTCGGCAGGCACGCCCACGCTGGCAAGTGGCAAAAGCAAGACGGATCACGTTATTCAGACTGGCGTGGCGGGGTATACGACCAGCGCTCCGACAGGAGAGGCCGTGGCCACCCCGGGAGTCTACCTCACCACCGCAATAGCAACGGTGGGGGACAACTATATCCGCACCCAAGCGAAGCCCAGCAGCCAACCTTAGGGAATTATTGTCCAGCAATGTGGTGCAGCTCCTGGAAGGGTAAGCTTTTAGCCAATATCCCGATTCCTTTTCCGACGCTGCAAGCAGACGGGCTTTTTCAGCTAAGGAGGCGGTGGAGTCAAGTAAGCCCAACTGTGCCCCGCAGCACAGAGGCTCATCCCAAGCCCTCTGCACATCCCGCCCTGATGGCAATTCATCGCTCGGACAGGCCAAACTCCAATCATCTATCGCCTCCGCCAAATACGCTACCTCGAAATCAAGTAGTGATGGATTGAGGATACTTCCTACGAGAGTAAGCGTACTGTGCACAGACGATAAAAAAGCGGGAATACCAATACTCGACACCCACCGTATACCTAAGCCACCAAACCGTATGAGAGTAAGAGTTGCCTGGATTAACTGCCTCTCATCCAGTTTGATATTTAAAATGTTTTGCATTGTGATGTGTATCACACTGTCCAACTTCTCACACAGTTGCGGAAACTTCCAAAATGGACTGCATCGCATAGCATACGTCAACTTTAGCACGAGGAGACAGAACCAGGGAATGAAAAAAGCCATGTGCGAGGAGACCTTGAGCAGACTGTCTGAATGCTGGGAGAAACGCTGAATTTGGGCATCAACAAAATCAGGCATTGATTCCTTAAACACAGGGGCTCCAAGTAGATGAAGAGAATCCGCGTTCATCACCTTTATACCTGGACAGACATTCTCAAAATTGCTAATAATTTGGGACCTGCTTACATTGACTGAGCTTACATACAGCTCACTTTTTTCCATATTCAGCTCAAGACTTATTTCTCTAAACTTATGGATCACCCTGTTGACAACCTATTGCAGACAATATGTTGTGCTTCGCGTACATTCAATCTGAAGGGCTGATGTAACCTTGCCAGAGATAGGAATATGATCCAGGTAAGTTTTTTTGCTTCTCTCTTAACAAAGCATCGCGACCGACGGAGTTGAAGGCGTTTTTAATATCAATCTTAACCAGTACAAGCTCTTTGTTGCTTAGCAAGAACGTATTTCTTATTATTTATTTTCAACATAATTCTTAAACAATTGTTTGAACACAACTATCACATCAATTATAAAAAAAAATCTTTGAAGTAATCTCACTGAACCATTAATATTTAACTTAAATAACTAAACGTTATCATTACTATGGCACTGTACGAAATAAAATTGTTATTATTTACTCGTATTTAAATGAAAACTTGGTATCATTTTTCTTAGGCAGAATATTACTTGAAATTAAAATAGGAACCTAAAAATTGCATTCCAATGAAATTCATTTTCACTTCGCGGACACACAGAGTACACAGACTACGTACACCCACTCGCTCCGGTGATCGCCAGTAGTCTAAATCACAGGTCGTATTTACGAGGCACATCGCCGCGAGCGCACATTTTTATTGCTGTATCTTCAAGCGGTACCCACATCACGTTGTGTTTCAAATGTTGTTACTGTGGCTTGGTGCTAATTCATTTTCGAATGAAATGTAGTAAGCGTCAATCATTGACAATTTAGTTTAGGATAATTGCAGTAAACTTGGTTCGTATTTTTTTCACTACATGCATTAATGCTGTAACCGCCACAGAACAAAATTTTGGCAACGCTGTTACCACCACACGCTTTGATTTATGAAAAAACAAAATTGGCGTAAATGTACTCGTTACAAAATTGCTACTATTTGGGTGTTTACAGCAATTAGATGGGGGCATCGTCAAAAAAATACATTCGTTTTGCAACGTAGTTCAGTTTTTTCTAAGCGTCGTAGAGCCATGGGACCCAGACCAGTCGACGCAGAAAAATTCGCTGATTCCGAATATGCAAAAAAAAAATTTTCGACCAGGTGGCGGTTACTACGTTCTCGCTTTTTGCCATCGATATATATATATCTGTTTAACATGATTTAAGATGAATGAATGATGTGAACTACCATTTCAAATTCGCCGGTTGTATCCTACATTTGTAAAATATGAACTATATCCTATGGATTTAAAGACTTTACTACCTACCAAATGGGCAACAATGACATATCAGATGTACATAATTTGTTTTTTTTTTAGCAGGGCATCCTAGACGACGACTATGAAGATGGACCTACAGCTATTAAAAAATCATTAATAGAACACTACAACGAGAAAAATCTCGATAGCAAGAAGAAAATTAAAAAATCCGTACCTCTCCAAATAGGTACAGTGCTTCCAAACATTAGTCCAAAGCCTAATCAGAGTAGTCCAAAGCCTAATCAGAGTAGTCCAGTCCGTCAGACCAGCCCAGTGCCAACACCCTCACCGCGGGTGGTACCGCAGCCACCAATGGCCGTGCCGCCCCTCGTCCCAATGCCTAGTCGACAACGCGATGATACATTAGAGGAAATAAAATCATTCACTAACTTCATAGCCTACAAAATGAAAAAGTACAGTGAGAATACTAAAAATGCAGTGCAACAAGCAATATGTGATATTATATTTAAAGCGGATCAAAATTTTTACGATAACCCTACTTTCGAAGAGAATTTTACTAGTTTTCAATCTGTACATAATGAGGACCACGCGTCGGAAGATTCTGATCTGGACACTAAGACGATTGACATATGTAATGGACAAGTATTGACATACCAAATACAAGATGAACAGGACTAGACTACATACTTTATTAAATTGAAGTTAATAAATAATAATATTGACTTATTTTTTCCTTAACACTTTTCCATGCATAGTATCTATATATTTTGGAGTTTCTCAGTTTCATCTCTCGTGGTTTAAATAAGATAGGACTCGAGGGGTATGCAACTAGTTTTAAAATAAATGACCAAGGCCTGGAAAAGCGTTGATGACAATCAAATGATCATTGTACAATAAAAAACTTGTTTTGGAAATTATGCGTTTGTTTTATTTGCATCTAGTTTAACTTCAACGAGAACAAGATTAATAGGTACGTCAGAGACATATTGAACTTGAAATAATCCTGTGCATTTAGATAATATAAAATTGAGGGCTAGTGATACAGCATTTTCATTATTTAAATGTAAAACAATCATCAATGTGTATAGCTATCTATTATGTATTTCAAGCCAGCCCCTCGACACTTCATACTATGGTAAATTATGAAAGCATTTGGTACCAACATTGAGATATAAAAATAATCTTATAGAATTAAAATGCCTACTGTTGCATTTTATTAGCACATAATCATACTGGCCTTCAAACTTAGACGTATTATACTTTTATTTACCACCTAAATAGGTAAAACGTCAGTGTCAAAAACGTACCGTCATAATTGTTTATTGTGAAAGCGGATCCCGGGTTCATGTTTTTATTGTGTTTTATACAAAATATTTAAATGTTTGGTCTAAATGGGGGGCAAATCAATATGGAAATGTGAAGTGTGTGGTGTTCGGCGTGGATTAAAACGAACTTCTGGCGTATTTTTGCCAACATTTCCTCTTGATCCAGGCAGGTCAGTATCAAATTATTTTATATTAGTAGCAAATTATTTTTTCATTTCATAATTGAATATATAATTTTTAACTGCAAACGATACAGTACTAATGAAATAAGAAATAATTTAAATGGCAAACGTCTAAATAAGGCAAACTAATGCAGTGCCGGATTTACCAGTAGGCCAAGTAGGCCATGGCCTAGAGCGGCAGATTTTAGGGGCGGCAGATTTGGTAGCAAAAAAAATTTTTTTGGTGTCAATAAAATAATTTGGCAGATTTTACAAGCGGCAGAGTAGAAGCGAACTTTTTTAAACTTCGGCCGTGGCGACAGAATTATACAGGATGGAACATAGTACCAACATCTATGAAATAATGTATCCCCTCATACAAAATGAGTGATTAGATTCGAGCTGCGCGGGTTTTTCGAACTACCCACACTTGGTCTTGATTATTCACTTCTAGGCTAGGGTTGTCACTAAGCCTACACTCAACACAAAGGAGTGTTTTTATGGCTTTCAAATGGATATTTCACCACGCTTACATTTGTAATTCACGGGATTCCACGACGAGATTCCTAGCCCCTCATTTTGATTAATATTCCGATGTTTCTTAATTTCGATAGCTTCACGTACTTTTCGGCTATGATGCAATATGATGTATACGTTCGGTTGAGAGGACTTTCGGGTTATGGAGCTTAATACAGTGGTTTGATCCGGATTCCAACAAATGCTCGGCCACAGTAGATTTATTAGTTTAACGCTTTGTAACAGCCGTGATATATTATGTTCCTTTACCCTTTCCGCTATGGTGCGTTTGGTTTCCCCAATATAGGAACTACCACAGCTAATAATCAAGACCAAGTGCGGGTAGTTCGAAAAAGCCGCGCAGCTCGAAGGTGTTGATACATTTTCTCGCCAGTCTGCTTGCGACCACGGGTGTAACGTCATGCCCGAAACGTCAGGATAAAAATAAACGTAAGTTTACGCGATTAAGACTCCTAACAAAAAGCTTCGTACATTAGTATAACTAAGGGAATTCTGAAGTCGTAGAAAGTAGCTGGCGTTTAATCTTTGTGTCAGGTATTTTCCAAACTGCGATTTATAGCGATCTTTTTTTGGAAAAGGAATCCGCGTACTACACTACAGCATCTCAAATATACTTGCGACCAAAAAGAATAAAAACTTTAATGAAAGTTTTTGAAATTACAGCCTCTTAATCTTTAATAGAAAGAGTTTACGAAATTATACAATCAGCTTCGCACACTGGAGGATAAGAGAATCGTTCCCATTTGGTAGCTGGCCACAAGATAGGAAAACACGTTTCTTATTTCGTAGCTATGTACCAAACATGGCTACCAGATGGTACCAAAATCTGAAAAACAGTAATTGTAACGTTCAATCATTAAAAATAAATCTGGGAATAATGAAGCCTTCTAATCAATTGGAATAGCGTTTTTTTTTGTAAATTAATAATAGTGTGCTAACAGACGACATTTCAGTAATTTTTACAATTAAACAACAAACATAATTAAATAAAGTTACCTGATTATTAACAATTAAAGAAGCAATCAGAAAAAACGTCGCATTAATAATGGAATTTAAAACGAATGTTTCAGCGCTTTCTTCTTTGAGTAGTCTACTTCGAATCAGGAATATTTTTCTCACACGGAAGCCAGCTATGAGCTACTAAACCTGGCTACAGGATGGGAGTAAAAGTTGTTTTCTATTGTTAATTATCAGATAACTTTAAAGCCAAATAATAATGTTTTCTGGTTTTATTGTAACATTGATTGATTTGTTGTTTGCGAGTGAGCGTTGTAAAGTACTAAAAAAATAATTTTAATTAACTATAAAAACCAAGTTGAAATTTATTAAATGGTTTAATTATGCTCAGACTGATTTTTAATTTTAGAATATTAGCACTTCTTTATTTTCCCAATTTAAGGACCTCTATCTAGAGTTTGTGTGGTAAGGGTAGAGTCGTATATTATTATTAATTTCCATACAAAGTACAACCCCAGTGTCTTCGCATAAACTCTAATCTACCACTGTATCGGTCATTGTATGTTGGCTAGGCGTCCATCCCTCCACTGTCACACCAGCTAAAAGTTCGCTTACTGTACAAAGTAAGAAAAGGCCTGCTACTGCGAACACCGAAGTTCGTGAATTTCGGGGATTTGTATCCGTCACTCTAATGACGCCTTCATTAACTGAAATTTGAAATTTGCGGATTTCGTAATTCGCAGTAGGGATGCTGGATTTCCTCTGCTGCCACGAACGCTCCGGTAGTACGCACACACGGCTGTGAAATGAAATACCTGCCAAAGTGTCCAACAACTAATGTACGAAGCTTTTTTCCTAAGAAATTATTTCAATTAGCACAGTGGATAGGGGCGGCAAAATATAAATGGCCTACAGGCGGCAAATTTCTAAATCCGGCACTGAACTAATGCACAAATAGAGTGCAACAAAATTTATCGATAATCGCTTTATTTCAGATGTATATTATCGAAGAAGAGGATCGGACGGAGAACGAATACAGAAGAGAGTATCACCTTTTAATTCATGAAAACGATTTTGAGAAGCAATTCGAAATAGATTTAACAGGAATTGAAAATCAACCCATTGTATATTTAAGTGGTTACATTGATTATAGACTCCTGAAAAACAAAATCGCCACTCCATAGTATAATATTTACGATTGGGCCCATAACCTACTAAGAAAATGAAATAAAAATACCTATACAATAAAAATATTTTTGTGTTATATTAAATAAATAAGTAATAATAAAAATTGTGTTATAGCCTTATTTTATTTTACCCTTTCATTATTTTATGGTAATATAAATTCAGTATTACGGTAGGTGCAGCAAAATTATTGCACTTTTAACGATATCGATAAACAGTAAGTGTAGTGAGTGTCGAGCTCTAGTGTTGCTTTTTTAAGTTGGTAGTATTGACATTGTATTGTGTACGTTGGCACAAAATGCTTTCATAACTCGGTTTTAGGCTTGTTCGAGAGTGCCGTCTCTTAAAACGTAGTGATTTTATTCTCTTTGTTTCAAGCTAGCTATCTAATTGTATGCCTCATATACGTCACAGTTTAATTAGGCATGCGTAAGAAATGGAACGACATGAAGGCAGCTATCGTTATAGGTTATAGACATTATCAGGTTAGCTTGAAAATAATAATCAGAAACCATAACTAATTCAATATTTTATATGCGATAAAACTAATCCAATTCAATATGGTATGGTATTTCAATTCAAGGTGCAGCAGGTTAGATATTTAGCAAGTCGCCTACATTCTGTTACGATTAGACGCGTAGTTGTGTATTGATACATTTTGATCTATAATTTATCTATTATGACATTTTAACGAGGTGTTGCACAACGAAAGGTTTATTTCGAACATAGAAGGTTTCTGACGTTTCATTATCAACGTGCAATGTTTTTATAGTATTTTATGCAACCTCTGTTTAAGAGAGGTCAAAAAAGGTGAGTGGCGTGGGTAACAATTTGAAGCGAAGCCAAAAATTGTTATTAAAGACGCCACGAGCATTTTTTCACTCAGTTAAAGAATGTTGCATACAATACTTTTTCTACAACCACACACTTATTTTCAAATAAAATTGAAAATTTGAGAAATATTCTTAGTCAAACACAATTTGATTAACCATCAAGGTCGGGCGGGAGACATCAAAATTAAAAAAGAAATGTCCTCTATGGTTTACTGTTCATCAGAAATGACATTTAAAATTAGGTTGGCAGCCATATATTTCATGAAGTCTTGTATTGTACAAAAAACGCACTGCGTGTAAACCCGAATGCGTTTATAGGGAATAGACAATATAGACTTATCTTGACATCTGTAAGGTAGGGGCTTAAAGGTGTGTTCACGGCCATGTAAATGACAAATACAAGTGCGAGAGTAGAAAAAAATATTTAAATACGTATTACATGTATTGTATTACTTAAATACTCATGGTAGAGGGTTAGAGGTTCATGTGGCAATTTCGTAAAAACTAGTACGTTTTAAGATCTCTTATGCCCCTGCCACGACATTGGTCTAAGGCGACCAGCGGCGAGCGAATCCATAAGTTAGAGCGGGATGCCGAAATGGGTACGAGAGGGAGCACCATACGTTTTCCGCTAAGCCGGTCGCCTTAAACCGATGTCGTGGCCGCGGCGTTAAGTCTAAACTAAGCTCGATTAAAGAAGTACTCTTTCTTTATAGAAGACCTACTAAATTCATAGTATTGAGTTCCTGTCCCTGCCTGTCAGCTAGATTGTCATAGAGTTCAACGAGGATGCGGTGTGTTGACGAAGAAGGAACCCTCTCGTCCCTTTAGCCCTCACAGTCTATTCTCTTATACACCACCGTGAGCATTCCGAAAGATTTTAATGCTCAATTCCTGAGCACATTTAGAGTATTTAATGTTATATAAAATTTCCTTGATTCGACTTGGTTCCAGAGATAATGAACCTTTTTTCGAAATAAGTTTTTCGACGTAACTCCTCATAAAACTTCTTTTTGATTAGAATGCTACCACAAAGTGTTCTAATATTACCATACCTTTTGCCTCAAAATAAAAAAATAAGAATAGACTTGACGAAAAACCCTGTTCCAAAAAAATTAAAATTAAAATCAAGAAATTGTTGTCATGATAAAAAGTACTGGAAATGTTTAAAAGTATTCAAAAAGACTAAAAAAAATTTTTTTTGTGGAATTTGACATTAGGTCTCATCATATTTTTTGTTTATTTTGATGTCTAGAATGCATAGTTAAAATCTCACGAGCACCGTGTATACGAAGGAGTCTGCCACGCGCAAAATACAAGCATGTCATCAGCTTACCATAAGTAGCCGTACCATGAGCTTCCGCCGCGTTATTGATGCGGGCTTACTTTCTTTCCGGCTCGCTCGCACTAATATATACACGAGTACGAGCGGGGTGGAAAGAACGTAAGTCCACGTTAATAAGGTGACGGCAGCTCATGATAAGAACACAGGTGACTTGTTTGGCACCGTCGTGGTATAGAGAAATCTTTATGCGTAATATCTGCATTACTCTACTCATCACCCACCAGATTGATCATTCCTACAGAACTTCCTTGTTAAATTAAACCAAAAATATAAAATTTAAGACACCTCGATAGGATAGGTAGCTTAATAAATTTGTCGCTACGGCGCGATTATGGCGGTGCTCGGCAGGTTAAACAAAGCAAACATTGAGAAATGAGGCCACAAGGGCCATGCGAAGTTCGAGTACCTACGAAAGTGAACCACGCTGCTCAAGGCTGACCGGTCTCCTCAAACCAAGTGACCTTTACCAGTATTCGAATGATATCCTTGTTCCCGCAAATTATTAAAGGTAAAATTATTCAATATTCGCGAAACGATTGGTATGCAACTTTAATGCTTGAGACATCGAGTTAAGTTATATTATTGTAAATTTTACTTCAGAAAACACTTGAGAGAATAAGTAGTCGTTGCTCAGTTTAATTCGGCGGATATTTTAAATTGCTATAGGTACAATAATATCATGTTGTTAAAATAATATCATAAAGATAATAAAAAGATGTAAACACGACGACAAATATTCTGATTTCTTACGTAACCGTAACACGTGGAAAACCGCTACAAGATGAACTCAACATCTGTTATACAGGTTGGTCCAAACCTTGCAGTCAACATTTTTTGTAGATTCCTCACGTCATGAGCTATAAGAATATACCCCATATATGTTAGCCGATTTTTTGTAGTTTTCGAATTATGAATTTTTGAATTTTTTTTTTGAGAATTTCTGGAATGAAGAAATTTATTAATAAAAAAAAAAGTTTTGGGTTTTTTAAATAGTTTCTTTTTGTATTACTAAAAATAAAGCATTTACTGACAAAAAAATTAGCGTCCTCACTTAGGAACAAGTAGGATAAAAAAATTCAAAATTCAAAATTTTACGCTAAAAACGCAACAAAATAGCATTAATGTACGTAAATAAAAAAATAAAACATACCTACCCCAAGGAATTTTCGTATTCTAAAGACCGCCTTAGACCTTGAGCCTTCGTAGAAGCAAAAAAAAGTGATACTTAATGATGAGGATTTTTCGGAGTAGTCGGTCAAATAAACTTACTTTTTTAACTTAAGTTTACTTGACCGACTACTCCGAAAAATCCTCATCATTAATGAAGTATCATTTTTTTTTGCTTTTACGAAGGCTCAAGGTCTAGGGCGGTCTTTAGAATACGAAAATTCCTTGGGATGTGTTTTATTTTTTTATTTACGTACATTAATGCTATTTTGATGCGTTTTTAGCGTAAATTTTTGAATTTAGTATTTTTTTATCCTACTTGTATCAAAGTGAGGACGTTAATTTTTTTGTCAGTAAATGCTTTATTTGTAGTAATACTTTTACAAAAAGAAAAACCTAGAACTTTTTTTTAATTAATACATTTCTTCATTCCAGAATTTCCTAAAAAAAATTTTTCAAAAATTCATAACTCGAAAACTACAAAAAAATCGGTTAACATACATGGGGTATATTCTGATAGCTCATGACGTGAGGAATCTAAAAAAAAATTTTTGACGTCAAGGTTTGGACCAACCTGTATAGATGCATGATAAGAAAACGTTCTTAAGACTGGTTTGCGCTAGATATTAAAATTAATCTATAAATGCTTGAATTGAACTACTTTCATCTGAACGTTTTTGAATAGCGGGTGAGTATCTAACTAAAACCTAAGTTCTAAAGACGACAACGTGACCGTCAACGACACAACTATTTATGATTTTATAAATAGAAACCCGGCACAATAACGCAGATAATATAGTATGTATAAGTAATAAGGAAACAAGTGTATGGGGTTTCTGTTTGGTTATTTTCCTCTTTGTTTGCACGTTGTTGAAAAAACTGGAGACGGGCTTCGTTCGGGGACAGAGAATTTTAAATTATTAAACCAGACTGGGGCAAACGAGGGTGAGCGTTAAGCACATTCTGTTGTCCGTGAAATTATTTTTGCATGAGGCAACTTCTGTGTGGTTACTCGTTGGTTTTGTTCTTATTCGTTAGACAATAAAGTGCAAACCCAGGAATACGAGCTAAGTACTAAAATGTTAGTTCTTGAAATAAAAAACATCGGAATTTCAATCAAAACGATGGGCAAGGAATTTCATCCGCGTGCGTGGTATGAGTGATTTATACTAATTTAATGAAAAATATTTTTACCACACAGTTTTTCAGATAGCAAGGTTTTCTAGAATAACACCTGTATTCTCCATACGATTTCTTACCTAATTTGAGGTTAGAGGTGACTACTACGGGTACAAGGTTACGACTTTCATAGGCACGATGCTATCAAAAAAATGTATACACAGAACAAAAAAAAAAACGTTTCTACCATAGATCTGTTATATAGAATTTATTTTTCGAATCAGTATTAGCATACCATGGAACAATCGATATCCAGCGGTTTAACTATAATAACTCGCTATAAGTCCAACACGCTGCAATACTCACTCAATATTGATTGTATAGGAGAATATATCAATGATTAATCTCATATGTTGTGCTGTATAAAAGAGGACAACGTATTTGGGACCGAATCATTTCGAAAAACTCCGTCGATCAGAAGGCCGAGTGTAGGTAACTAATAAAAAACGTCACTATCGCCTTTATTTCATACAAATGACGATGAAAACGTAAACGCGATCGAGACGTTTTTTATAAGTTATTACCTACACTCAGCCTTCTGAATAGCTGAGTGTTGACGAATAAATAAGGTCGTTAAAATGAAAAACCGCGTATTGTTCAAGATCAGTGAGCACATGAGCAGTCATCGTATAGTACAATCGAACAGCATCCCGCATCCATAAAATATGATCAAGGCAACGAAACCGCAGCAAGCCGCGCCGGGTGAAAGGCTAATACAGCATACTATAATACAAATCACAATTACGGGGGAACATTAGCCAAGATAGCAATTGCGAATGCAAACGACAAGCCTTCTTTAGAATAGTACAACAAACCTTCTCTGTTTGGGATTGCTTTATAAAATTTAGGAATCGAAAACAGCACTTCGAACAAAATGGATTTAAAGATCACTTTGCCTAGTTGGTTTAGTAGCCCATTTTGGATCTGATCAAACTGGATTTGAATCCCAGAAAGGAGAATTATTTATGCGATGAGTACGGAAACTTCTTTACAAATAAATAACATATTTTTTCTACTCCCCTACTTTTATTTGTCATTTACATGGTCGTGAACACACCTTGAAGCCCCTACCTTACAGATGTCAAGATAAGTCTATATTATTATTGTCTATTCCCTATAAACGCATTCGGGTTTACACGCAGTGCGTTTTTTCAGTTTTTTGCATTTTAAGACACCTCGTGTTATATACAAAGTCTTGTTTACAAGACTTAATGAAATACATGGCTGCCAACCTAATTTTAAATGTCATTTTTTATAGTAACCCATAGAGGAGCTTTCTTTTTTAATTTTGACGTCTCCCGCCCGACCTTGAAGATTAATAAAATAATGTTTGACTAAGAATATTTCTCAAATTTACAATTTTACTTGAAAACAAGTGTGTGGTCGTAGAAAAAGTATTGTATGCAACATTGTTTACCTGAGTCAAAAAATGCTCGTGGCGTCTTTAATAACAATTCTCGGCTTCGCTTCAAATTGTTACCCACGCCACTCACCTTTTTTGACCTCTCTTAAACAAGGGTTGCATAATAGTACATTGTGCATCAAGGGAGGTAAGTACAGAATTACTAACGAGAGTGTTAGAAGCCCGACGCCGTCAGGCGGAGGGCTTATATGACTCGAGTTAGTATTCTGCTTACCTACCGTGATGCATACAATGTTTTTCATCACACTTGCCGACAAAAAAATAAGTTTTAAGACATAATATTATTAAATGACGTACTGACATGTCTATTACTCCCTAGGGAATTTCACTTTTCTATTACTCCCGCTACGCGCGCAAGCAATGGCGCGCTTAGACAGCAAGTGTGATGAAAAATAGTATAATGTGTGTTTTGTAATTAACTCCCCTTCAAGGTTTTTAAAAAGCAATTTAAAGGGTTAAAAGTTGTCATATTGTGAATCCCATGGAGTTGCTAGCGTCCACAGGCGATGGTAGCTGCTTACCATCAAACAGGCCGTATGTTTTTTTGCCACTTTCGACTTATAATAAAAGTTTTCCAGTATTTAAACACTTCAAAACAATTGTGTCGAAAAGATCTACAGCTTGATATAATCAATATCCATCGAAGGGCGATGGACTTTAGCCATCGAAGGTATTGTACGATGCCTTTTAAAAAGCTGTTGACATCCTATTCCAGCGAAACAATTGCCAATTACTCCACCGTGGGTTCCCAAGTGTTTGGAGGCTTTTTGCTTCGGCGCAAGTCATTCATGACATGTCATTCTTTGGTAACAAAACAAGTGAAGGCAGAAACAATAAACAATGTCATCCGCCGTCCGCAAATGTCCTTGGCCGTTATGTAGGAGAATGTATTAAAATGTTGCAATGCAAACGTCTCGGGAGCGCGGTGGATGATGCTAAGAATAAGCTTAAGACTCTTCAGAAGTATTAAGAAGCATTTGTCATCGATGTAGAAGATGCAGGTTGGCGAATTTTTACATTTGTTGATCGGAAATCCTGAAGAAATTGACCTATTTCCATTGAAAACTATTACTATATGGGTAATATGGGTAAGTATAGGTAGATGATGATAATGGCTAATTGAACATATACATTGTGTGTATTATTTTATACGTTTTGGTCGTTTGTAAACTGAAATTATGCAAAAAGTTTAAATTTATTACGTATTTTTAACAACTCAATGCGATTCCGATTCTATACGCGTAGACTCCCTCAGGCTACGCAGTGTGCTTACCATGAGCTGCCTCCGTAAGTTTAACGCAAATTTATTTACTTTCCGTATTGGTGCGAGCGAGAAGGATAGAAGGTGCGTTAATCTCACGACGTCAGCTCTTCGTAAGTACTTATACACTGGGCTCGCTCTAAATCGGCGCGCTGGCTGTAAGGAGTGTAAGGTTGTGACCAATCGAGGGCATCGCCTTATCCGCTGTACCCAAGGTGTGCAGGCATATAAGCCTACTTCTTTGACTATCAGTTCGAAACGAGATAAATGCTAATCATGACATTGATCTGCGCTTGGCCTCCGAGAAGTTGACAGTTCTTAGGTACGTTAGGTAAATAAGTAAAATAATTGGTTTCTTACCTGATTCATTCGTGTAGGCTAGAAACCGGAGAAAAGCTATTATTTCGCTAGCAGTTACAATAAACTTGTTAATTGTACTATAAACTTACTTAACTTCATATTTATGTGGAAGAACTCAAATTATTATATATATTTTTTTAGTTGTATTTTTTACTATGTATATGTATATAAATATACATATTAGATGTCATATACCAAAGAAAAAATACCAGTTTACCCACGCCTTATAACAGATTGCACATACCCGAGAAATTCGAACGGTGTCCGCTAAGCTGGAAAGCCGAGGGTTCAAATCCCACCGCCGGCGTTGGTAAACTTCGGATAATTTTTTTTGATATATGACATCTAATATTTAAAATGACTTACATTACTTCTTTTTAATTTCAGCCACAGTTGGAAACGTACCTGTAAAGATAAAATAACCAGTTAAGTAATCGATTCTTCTTTCCAACGCCGCACACTATTCGTCGATTATAGACAATGTGGGTTGTATTGTACCATGCATATCCCTAATACAGTACAATAGTACATTGTGCATCAAGGGAGGTAAGCACGGAATTACTAACGAGAGTGTTAGAAGCCCGACGCCGTTAGGCGGAGGGCTTTTATGACTCGAGTTAGTATTCCGCTTACCGACCGTGATGCATACAATGTTTTTCATCACACTTGCCGACAAAAAAATAAGTTTTAAGACATAATATTATTAAATAACGTACTGACATTTCTATTACTCCCTAGGGAATTTCACTTTTCTATTACTCCCGCTACGCGCGCAAGCAATGGCGCGCTTAGACAGCAAGTGTGATGAAAAAGTCATTAATTATGTATGATAATGATAATTCAATGTACCTACAAGATGGACGCTTTGAAAATAAGTAAATTTATAGCTTTCGGATGTCTAAACAACATATGTTACGCCACCCAGAAGAATCACCCATATACTTATCAATTTGGTATGCATGGGAAATAAAATCATAACAAGGTACAGTCGCCATCAGATATATCGGAGCTGCCAACGTGATCAAAAATATTTGAAAATGCACTCTTATCACCATAGCAATAGAAGCCAGCTCAGATAATTGTGACCACCCTGACGACTGTAGGTACAACCTATTTACAAATTAACACATTGAACAAATAATGTATTATTAGATTTACAAAAAGTTCCTTCTTAGGTATACCAATTGTAGCTCCTGTAATTATGCCGTGAAATCTTTATAGTAATAATAGAGCATTCGAAAAATGTCGCGCCGCGTTATCGGGCATCAGGAGTCGCAGCGCGTTTCTGAACATAAATTAGCCGCGGACCGGAACTTTCTCGTGAACTGCGAAGGGGCCGTTTATTAAATCGAGATGTAGAAATCGACAGGTGGTTCTGGACATAGCTGCCGACCGCCGTCTAGGGGCAGATTCGACTTGTTTTATAGCTAAGCTATTTGAAAAAAGGCAACCTACATTAAAAAAATAAATGATCAAAATTTTCTACCATTATAAATTTGGGTAGTATGGAAAGAATGTTACAAGTAATAGCTAGGCAGACACCATGTTGAATAGATCCCCGTCATAACTCTGATAAGCAAATGTAAGTCGGCCGTTCACCTACGCCCACTGATATGCTCAGTATGTTTTTGAATACATTAGAAAAGATAGAAGCAAATGCAAGTAGATGCATTAAATGTCACATAGAGTTGAAAAAATGCTATTGCATGCAAGCCTCACAATGCACAATGACAGTATAATAATTACAAATTAATGTATTTTCCCACGGTAGGTCTTACAGAAATCTCCATTTCATTAGATATCTCGTCGCAGCAAATTTTATAGCAATTTGTAAGAATTATAATACCTACGTAAATAGATTATTATGACTTTGACAATTAAAATTACTACAAGAATGAGCGCGATATCATCACATAATGAATTATAATTTAACGACGATAAAATTGGTAAGTGAGAACAAAGCAAGAGCCAGCAAGTCGGTAGGAGTAGGTATAGTATCCTCTTGATTGGGTAATTAAACAAAAAACGCCAAATTACAGCTGTATGCAGTGGAATTTATTATTATTGTCAGAGAAAATCCATTTGATGCATTTTACGGACTACTGCTGCTAATGTAGCATTTTAAATAAAAAAATATTTATGTGTTAATTACCAATAAAGAAACTGTTTCAATTTTCATATGAACGCCAGTAGCAAGTTTAATACTGGTAACGTTACATTATTTTGCCTTGCAGCTTAGTTAGACGCAAATGCTACTTGTATCTCTGACATTTCATCACACCTGACATTTTACTCCACAGACTTGGTTGATCACTATCACAAGTCTTAGATAAGGGAAAAAGCGAGTACGGACACGTGACATCTTTCTCCATTATGAAAAGACGAACTGCAGAAAGAATAACGTAGGTATTTAATCAACTGAACAAGTAAATAATTATTTAAGAAGATCGCCGTATTTCTTTTAAATCAAATAATGATGTGCATCCTGGACGTCTTTAATACCTAATTATTTCACCAGAAAATTACCCCAATCAGGATACTGACGCCTACATAGAGGGTGCAGCTGGTAAGTGGAAAAAACTGACTCGGACATGGAAGACCAATCAGAGCGTTTAAGAATGTTATTTCGCGTGCTTGCGCGTACTCATCGCGATGATTGAGGCTGCATTAAAAGACACGGAACATGATCAAGTGATCAACACAAAGAAAACCGGTGACTTATTAAATAATAAAAAAGCAATTAAGAGTAATCAAGGACTCTTATCGATACAAAACGAACCGGAGTTATACAAGGACAATTGTATAGATATAAAAACTAGTGATAGTGACTTAGCGTCATTTACTTGAGCTATGACAACTCAAGTTTATTTGCAGTTACAGTCGCCTCTTTATCTTGTCTGCGATATATCTAAACCTATGATATTATTTATGAAACCTCAGCAGACACAGGCAGTGAAACATAGCATGGAGCGCGAGCACAGCGGTTTTCGAAACTTTAGTTACAGAGCGCCACCGAGCCTTGCGCAACACGCCCGGAGCTCTCCGAGGTTCCCACGCGGATTTCGTATAAACAGGTGCTGTTACTGTTACATTAAACAAAGTTAATCAGCAAATGCCAAATGCCAGTAAATATATACGAACAGTTTTAAGGATAGCAATTTGATCGTTGAACGCAACTCTCCTACATACATTACCTATCAATGTGTCAAATAAAACTTAGTTGAATGAAGTATGAAATTATGTATGTGTACAACTTGTAAACGAGCGTGATAACTCATTGCTTTGTAGAGTCAGGTCGAGGCACGATCTATAGGTAGTTTCTAAAGACTCGGGTACAATTTAGATTGGGATGCATTTGAATAACGCCTAAAAGGTTGCCTGCTGCGCCCCGATGTATTTACGAGTAGGTTCCGCCACGCCTTTGCCCTTTAGATTTACATTACATCTAAATAGCTTCGTGAATATCGAGAACGCAAGGCTACTTTTTGTCTATGAGAGAACATAATACCTACAGTTCATTTACGATACTAAAAAAACGCCCGGAACAAACCGATAGACTTGTCAAGTAACATAGTTTAAAGAAGCAGGAGAGCGGTCTTATTTGGGCAGAAAAAACCTCAAGGTAAAATGTAAAATAGCGGACCGTTTATGCATTTAACATAGCACCACGGCAGCTTTTTTTTACGTCGGTTCAGTTTTCACTATGAGCTAGCTACACGACAACCGGTAAAGACAATCCGTCAATATCGATTAATATAACAGTAGTAAACTGGCGAGCACATTTCAAAGCTGGTCTAATTATGCGGTAAACTGCAATGGCTGAGGGCAGGAATGCTGCAGCAACGCAAATTGCACGTCGGATCGGTAAGGTGTGTACGGATCGACAACCTTCCATTCTCCCGACGAGGTGCGCGCCAATGTCTTTAAGCGGCCATTAAATATCACTCGCTAACTGCCGACAATCGCCGAACTTGATGAAATTCTAAAGGTGCGTTTAAACCAAAAGAGCATTCGCTGTTCTAGCGCCCGTTCTACGAAATCAACCCAATCACGTTTTGTGTACCGATCGAATTTCGTAGAGTGGGAGGTAAGAACAGCGAATGCTCTTTTAGTTTGAACGCACCTATATAGTTAGTTTATAAAGGTGCATTCAGACCAAAAGAGCATTCGCTGTTCTATCCCCCGCTTTACCAAATCAATCAATCACGTTTTGTGTAACGATCGAATTTCGTAGAGTGTGGGGTTAGAATAGCGATATATCTAGAATCGTCCTCTAATGGCTCTAATGAGGTAAATAGCACGACTCTTGCTAATATTTTAAAATCTTGTTAAATTGTGTGCTATAATTTAAAGTAAGTATCTGTGTCTACAATTTCTTCACTGCATGGCGTTAAACGTCGCTTTCCTCTGCATCTCTGTTCCTATGTATGCTTAGATCTATAGAACTACGTAATGGATTTTGATGACGTATATTTACTCAAATAATACTAACTGAATATTTATATAAACATAGACATTTATTTAGCTCTCACATATATATTTAATTAAATAGGTCAAGAACATATAAATAAATGTAAGTACTTATAATAGGAAGGCGACAAATGTCCCACGTCAATCGTATTCTATTGAGGTCCAATGGCATATCTATAAACTTCTCTCTTCCTCACCTCAGCAAATATTCACGCCTAGCTCGACCTTCTGTGACAATTCAAGGGAAGGTTCCCTTAATATCAAGTGTACAACGAGCAATGTTGTATACGCCGTAAGGAATAAAATCATGACAGCGTTGAGCGATTAAGCCTCGTTAAATAGCAAAAAATAACACTAGGTATTGTTTTAAGTTTTCGAGCAAAGACAAATTACATAAAGTTTATATGGTTAATTTCTGTAAATGAGTAATTAAAATATGTATGCAATAAAATTAATAATCATTAAATACATATTCACGACTGTAACTACTATTAATTGGTTTATAGGTGTAACGGTAGAGTTCATACATATACATATGTATGTAATTTATTTCGTTATTGTGTTGAAGTAATGTGCAAATTGTATACATATTTAAGAACTTGAGTAAGCGATGTCATTTTTATGTCCTTATAAGATAAGAATACTTAAAATTACCAAGTGCAGAAGGTCGTATCGTATAGTTATAAAATGATTTTAAACTTTATACCAGTAGGTGCATAGTGTTTATAGTAGGTACCTAAACAGAAAAGAAAATTGCTTTCGATAAGTCAAAGACTTCAAATAATATGGAAAGTCAGCCATCCTATTCTACTGAGACGTATGGAATAGTAGTAAAGACGAAAACAACAAATTATGTCGAATCTTAATATTACTTTGCCAAACGCCTTAACAGATCGCATGACAAGGTCTATTTGTATTTGCATTGTAAAGTGACTGATTACGATTAATAATGATCACTTAGAACAGTTATTTAAGAAATAATGTTTGAAGACGAAACATTAGCATGAATAATGAAGTAGTGTAAAAATCGTTGAATAAGTTATGGTGATTTTATCTATACGAGCTATATGCAAGAGAACGAGCTGTCAGGCAGGTTGCAGCTGCTTTATGTTAATAAAATTTATGCAGGTAGGCGTTCAAAAGACAGTTCAATTTTGTAATGAAGCGGTCCGTGGTCTCAGTTAATTATTTTTTCAATTTCGCAAGACGCCTGCTACGCCCGGGGCGTATCGTGTAAGGTAGGCTAGCGCCGAACCGCTTCCATGTGAGAATTAATATTTGTAATGACTCCCGACTTAAAACTAGTAGCGGAACTTGATCGGGGGATATTTAAATAGTGAAACAAGTGACGACATTGATGATACTGTCAATAAAGGTATTCTGGTTTAACCAGTTAAGAGAATTTAAAAAACCGGACTGATCACATAAATAATGCATATTTTTAAACCATAGGATGCCACGAAATGTCCTCAACTCAGCGTGGTGCTAGCATAAATGAAGCAGTTTTTTTAAACAAATAAAATTTGTACCTTTATTATTCTCACCACTCGGGTGAACTTTAAAACACATCGCAAGACAAAATCATAACATAGTTATGTTTCTAATTTGAAAAACACTCAATTCCATTGATAAATGGAGCAACTTGTATGTATGACCACAAAATACATATATGATATTTATTATTACCTATTGTGCGAATATTTCCTGGCTATTACGAAATTTAGCCGTATTACCATAATACTTTTGTATGGCGTAATGGCGTAAACGCAACGTAACAATCATTGCCATAAGTTTTATGTAGGTACCCACTACCCACACGTTTTACATTCATGCCTTATTGCCGGTAACCTATTGAACTTTCGAAAATCCTTTGTCCGATTTTCACTTGTCCGAAAACGGTTCCTCGAATTTTTATAATCCATGTACATTGTTTACCATATTTTTTGAAATGGTCCTCGTTTTCTATCCCACATCAACATTTTCCCGAATTTCGATAACCAGAAGAACGGTTGCCAAATTTATTATTTGACAACCGATTTGTTAACCATGTTTTCATAAATCCGATGCTAAGCGAAATCGAAATGTCATTTTACCTTATATCAGTAACCAGAACAACGGTTGCCAACATTTTTATTTGACAATCGATTTGGTAACCACCTTTTCATAAATCGGAAATGTAATTTTCCCTTATATCAATAACCAGAAGAACGATTGTCGGACAAGTGAAAATCGGATAAGGGATTTTCGAAACTTCAATAGGTTACCATCGATGCTATGTCGATGCTACGTGTAATTGAAATATCATTTTTAATCCTAATGTTCATTGTAATAAATATTGTTTTCCCTACTACTCGAACTGTCAATTTTCACTGCGCCTACTTTTATCATGTCCGAAATTTCGTTCAAAAAGGCATTTTAATAACAACATGCAAAACATTTGAACAACAGGGTGATTGGTTAAAAAAATGTTTAAGTAAACCAGGGTAAAACCGACGTGGATTGGTTAGGTTTCGAAGCTAGGGCGGAGTGAATGGCGTAGTCTTTAAATACTTAAGTATTTTTAATAAATTGTTTACACATCCTCATACTTACAAAACCAAAAAAAGGGGGGACGGGGGGGCGAAGCCCCCCACCAGGGGGGCTCGGGGGGCGAAGCCCCCCGCATTAAAAAAGAAATAATCTGAACCTCCCCTACCTTAACCTGGATAGGTTCGTTAGGTACCTTTTATCCCTTAGAGCGGAAATAGAAGCCCCGCGCAGCGGGGCTTCGTCGACCGGTTCCCAGGTCAAAATTGCTCACTTGAATTCTTTGGACAACAGGGCGAATTATTTAGTAATAGTTAAGTATAAGGAATAAAAAAATATTTTTAAAGGTAGGTAATCACTTTTAGTACATTAAATAGTAGGAACATCACCATTATGCACAATATTTTTTCGATACATATACATAAAACACGAAAATCATTAGGACAAATAATATTTAGGAACAACCAAGTTAGGATTAACAATTTCGGCATAACAAAAATATGCGCAACAATGTTTATGCCATTCATTTTTCGGCGTAAAGTTATTATGCGACAAATTTTTCGGAATAAAAACATTATGCCACCTGATATAGACCCCCTCCCGGGGCAGATCCGAGTCGGATAGGTTAGGTTAGAAGACTAAGGCGGGAGCTTTGCTTTTATTTGCTTTTGGAGTCTTAGTCTTTTGATATAAGGGGAAAATTAATATCTCGGTCTGAATACTTGACGCCACAAAAAGTAGTTGGCAAATAATACTTCGGGATTTTAACAAGTGTTTATTCGAAATAATGAATTCGATTGTTTGATAGGGGGGGAAATAATACTTCGGTCAAAATACTTTATGCCAAAAAAAGTAGTTGGCAAATGATACTTCGGAATTTTTACGAGTGTTGATTCGAATCATAAGCGAAATAAAATTGCTGCTAATTGAGAAAGGGGGGTAAATAATAAACTGGGAAACGTACTTTCGGGCAAACAAAATTTAGGCCAATTAATAAAATGGGAAACGTTTTCGGGATACTAATATTCGACATTACAATTTTCGACTTTATGATAGGTAACCCTTATTGCCCATTTGCCATCACATAACAAGTTTTAACATGACATGACATAATTTAAATTGTTAGACATCTTATTTTAATATGAGTGCAACCACGTGCAACACAAAAAATGGCTTCTATTACGATCAATACAACCAGGGTTGTTATTTGAGGTGAAGTTACCGCTGCGGTCACGCGGCGGGCACCGTGGTTTCACCCCGTTCCGTGCTCACGTTCCCGGCCGGCGCGTGATCCGGTGACGCACCGGGAAGCTGAGGGTGCGGCCTTATCCACGTTGGTTAAGCAGAGTGTGGCCTCACGTGATGCTCGATTAATGAACATATAAAATACCTATATATTCACAAGGTCATAAAGCCTACCCAAATGTGTTTTACAAAAGGCTAACTGCTGCCCCGGTTTTAACTGATGTTACGACATTTGGTATTTAGAGCACATCCACACACGTCTGTACGATTCGTTTAAAACCAATATTTCGATTATGAACATGAACAAAAACATATTTCAAAATTCTTAAATCATGTTACATTACAGGTAATAAGTTAAGTCTTGAGAAGCAATCAAGGTATTGAATTTCCAACAAGCTTATGAAAAAGTAAGCAAGTTCAGATGTCAGCGATTTGTGTGGAAACCTTACATTGTATAGTATTACCGGTCATATAAGTACGTACTCGTACTTCGTACATTCAGAAGCACGTGCAGAAACCAAATAATTCCAAGTAACACAACATAATAATCACGAACTACATTAGGTACAGTATTTACATAAACATAAACGTCAACTTTTTGATACGGAGGTTTAGAGTAATATTCTTAATCAAATAAAAAATGTTTGTACCTACGAATACCTCGAATAATAGGTTAAACCAACGTACGTGGACCATGCATAGGAACATTCATCTTATATCTACGTCTAAATTAAATTTATTATGATTTCATTCAAATTGATGCATTTAGAACATCGACCCGAATTCATATAACATTCCATAAACTAGTTTATACATTATAATACTTCCTAACACTAGTTACTGATTATATTAGTGATATATCCACGATACATTTATAATAAATTATTGATATAGGTTTGTCTACTTTAAATTAAAAAATAATAATTCCATAATTTCCATATCACTCAAAGTAGAGCGAAAAAGTTAAAAGCCAACCGCTACAAGACACAAGCAAGACTACAGGAGGCTAGGCTGCATGAACTATGGTACCATTACATTTAAATTTCTGGATAAACCTTGATGGTATTTTCAGGTTACATAATCTTTTATTCACATTACAGATGTGTACAATAAAGAAAATTAAAAAAAAAAGAGCAAGCATCCAATAACGCATGAAGTTAAGCGCTTGATTTAGGCACTGGTCTCACCGCGAGCTACTAAGCTATGACCTATGGGCTATAAACACGAACAAAAGATGCGCATTACCGTGAAAATAAACGAGACACGGCTATACTCGACCAGCTATCAGCTATCACCGCCGGGCGAGTATCGCCGGGTCTCTTTATTTTTACACGGGAGTGCGTATCTTTTGTTCGTGTTTAAAGCCGATAGTTAATAGCTAAGTAGTAAGTAGCTGGCGGTGAGACCAGTGCCTTAAGAGTGAAAACAGAAAAGACTCATAGCCGCGCGATCGACGTGAGTTAGGTATTTATTTTTATTTATCATGGAGCAGTTTAGGCGGCAGACAAAATGGATGATAAATAAGCAGGTTTAGTTAAATTGAGACGGCAATGATGATTTGTATAATACTATTACGACTGACAATACAGATTTCGATATTAACCCTTAAATGCATGACTTTTTCTATTCCTTCCAAAAACAAAATGTGGATACCTAATGGCGTCGCAAGCACGAGAAAAATAGAAAAAAAAATCTGTGGACATATTTATTAGATAAAGTAGATATGTCATTTTAAAACCCTACTTTCTTTTTAATATCATGATATCGATGTTACTCAGTTTATAGGTGCAACTGCAACACTATCAATGTCAAAGAATTGGATTCCGTTCGGTCCAAATTGATCGTAAATGTTTATTGTTTATAAAAAAGCGCGAACACTTCACAGTATTTTGATATACAATATACTACCATATACAGTTTTTTCAACATAGAAAGATAACATTAACTAAAAGAAACTACCGGAAACCACCGATTATTTACAGTTAAATTTTAAACATTATATAGTTTAGAATTTCAAAATTAATACACTAAATGGTAATGGTGGTTATAATTTATCAACTTTATTATCATACATTGACAATAAGGGTTAATCAATTCATAGATTATGAATGTCCAATCCAGAAAAAAAAATATTAGCAAATCATATTGAAAAAGCCATCTTACTTAATGATCGTATTGTTTGTCGGAACTATTTTTTATTTATCAAAAGGAATAATGGGCTACCTAAGCTACCTTCATAATTCGTCTCTGGATTCGTAGAACTGCGATGCGATCGTTCTGTATTTGTTACAAAAAGAATAAAACCTGATTATCTCTCATTTTAATCGCATTCTAGAATCACAATAAATTATCGTGTTAATTATTTAATGCACGGAACAAAACAGATCGAAATACCTATTTAAAGATTGAAAATCTCAGTTTATACCTTCATTCAAAAAGGAAACGATTTATCAATTATACGTCAATAGTCGATTAAAGATTAACAGTGGTTTTGAAGAAGCGTTTTAATGTTTCGCGCGAGTTTAGTTTATTAGAATTAACGACCGGCAGTGCGAGCATAAGATGCTGGAGGAGAATAAGAGAAGTTCGTGGTTGGTGAGATGAACGCAATGATTTGCAGCGGCGATAAATCCGCCAGCAGACGGGGACAGACCCGCCCGCGGCCGCCACGGTAAGTGTATCCAATTACTACGATACCCTACACCGCGGCACAGCATCGACCCATACGCCATGTACTATAATAACAAAGATTACCGTAATAAAAAAATCTATTACAAACAGCCCGGAGATATTACTAAAGTTTAAATAAGTACTCTTTGTTCTAAAGCACAATTTAAATAATTATACTCGTAGACTACAGAATTATCACTTATCACTTAGTTTACGGAACAGTCAATTATTATTATTATCTTTATTGGAGAAACAACAGAAGTAGTGACAATAAAGGTGTTTAAGATCTAAAGTACTAAAAACTAGGTGTACACATACTTCCTTAAACGCTCTCACTAAGAGGTTGTAAGGTAGATACAGTAATGCTATACCTAATAGATATATAGATAATTATACGCATTAGTTGGTAATCAAATTAAAAAATACTGTAGATTTACGTGTGCACGTTTCAGCTCGTCTCATTTTACACAAGAAACCGTTAAGAGTTGTAGTCGGGTTTGCGGATAATTAATTCCGTCCTGTGCTACTTATGTTACCGTCGGAAGAAACCGCAGCGCCCTGCGGTGGCTCAAGAACATGTTTAGTCGCACTCGTATCGCTCATTCTACTTTGTGCCAATTTCACCTGTGGACTGTCGTATTCGACTAGACTACCGCAAGCTTCGTAAACGATTAATGTTTCAACAGTGGACGATGTAATGCCCCATTTTTCTCAATTACTTAATACAAGGTTTCTGTCGGTTTTCATCAATTCAGAGAGGTGTAAGTACGGATTAATTCTCGTTTAATTTATAATAACGTCGTCACAGTAATGACGGTCAGTAGTAGTTAACTAGACTCGGTATTAAAGTAACAGGTAATTAAGGTTACTTACGTAAAATGCCAGTAATAAAAGGTGGAAATATCCTCAATTGGCACAAGATTAAAACATTATCTAAATTATCTTGTAAGATTAATGTTCATTGACAGCATATTGTTCCGAAAAAGGGCATCCTTTCCAGTATCCCCTTTCCCTTTCCATATTGGCTTAGTTGCCCGTATTTATGGTCATATCCATATCTATGAATGGTAATAAGCCCATAATGATTTTGTGCTTCAAAATCGTCAGTAAATCTTTCTGTGGTCACTGGACACCACGGAAGAGCTCCGGTATCGCCCTCGGTTAAGCAAGCTCTGCCTCAAGACTCTACCGCTTTTGTTTGCTCAAGTTATCGTAAACCATCACGGGTCGTGATGGTAGCCGATAGCATTGGTACTTACTTAATCAAAAAAATGCAAAACTAATTGAATATACAACCCACTGGATATTAATACAAGATAGCCAAGTATGTAGTCATAAAACATGTATTCCCATATTTTTAAGCACTTGAATGGATTCAGTCAGGTATTTGTTTTTTGCAGACTGACCTCGGCGCGTTTTCGATAAATAATCAACGTCACAATCGATACAATCAGCACGTAAATGGCCATAATGGGAAACGCTGCGCGGTGCATTGATGCGATAGTAGCGTTCCAAGGCCGGTTGGTCAGTCGATGGCACTGCGACGGTGCGGTTGGTGTGCGTTTTTAACTTGGTCAGATTGTACGTTCACTGAATCGGCCGCGTGCTGATTCAAATCGAGGTCTGCCGGGTCGCTGGGCAGAGCGGGTTGCGATGCTCACGGATCGATTATCGCACGTCACGAGCTACAGGCGAATCAGGCCACACACGCCACGCAATGTCGCACCGTATAATTAATTCTCATTTGGGCAAAAAATCTATACCTACACGCAACGTCTCCGAGCATTACACGAGTGAAGACAAAAACCTGTCACGTTTCGCCGAGCAATAAACCAAATTATCTAACTGCCTGCGGCACAACAATAACAACAAATACTTCAGAATTTCATTAGCAGTAACTTATCAACAGCAATAACCATAAGATTTATTAGGAGATTTGCGTTTTTTTTTATTTATTTATAAACAGTAAATGTAATATTTTACTACTTTACACATTAGCAGCTGTTATTAATCATTTTAAATACATATAATGCATCGATATCGAACAGTCACTGTCCCTGCGGGAAACAAAGGTTGTTGTGCGACCGCTATCCACATGACTTATCTGATAAACATGTAGCAATCGCAGGCCGATGTCAAATTGGCTTGTAGGTATCCTCAGGCCGTGGTAACACCAATCCATTTAATCTCTCGTTAGTGAAGAATAAAACCAAGTTTAACGAGACGCGAACGGTAAAGTTTATTGACGGCGTTATTTCAATATTTTTTGCTGAATATTATTAGTCTTGTTAATAAAGCACATATTATTCATCGTAGCATACTATTTTTTTAATACAGTTATGAGCTCGTATATATAAAGTAACTGATTCAAATTTTAAATTTAATTTCAGTTTCACGATCCCCAGATAAAACTATCTGTCAGATAAAACAATCATTATTATTTTCCCCAGGTACATTAATGAAAAAGACAGCTTACATTTATCTGATCGATATATTTTATTTGGGAATAGTTAAACAGGCCCTTAGTGTAGTAATACAAATATATTTGTTACTTTTACTACTCGAGAAACTATTACACTACTCGTAAATAGCAACATAATCTGAAAGTTCAGTTTGTAAAGAATTTTTAATACAAAATCACCTGTTATCATTCATGTTGAGTGTAGGAAAAGGAAATACGCATGGACCAGCTTAAAGCAAGTATCTGAATAATGCTACATATATATTTTACCTATATAGCTTATAATATCTGCCGTCATGTTCGGTGTCAGTAAAGACAGCTCCCCGAGGGAACGGTTACGCCGTAACAATAGTCATTAGCAATCAATCAAACTGATTCCAGTGGGTGGCGTAGAGGCTTTGGCTAAAAGCCAAATCGTTCCTTGCGGTCATGCTGAGAAATTTTGCATGTGGTCATGTCACGTTAATTCAAATAGTAACACGAAACGGCATTCGGAAGCCGTGATCGTTTTGAAGCTTTCAGTTGGGCGAGGAAAGGAATTATGTATTAGCACCAACCTCAGTCGGGCGGCTCGGTCGGTCGAGACGAAGCGAAGAACACAGGGATTTATTGAAATTGTGGGCAACGATACGTCGATAGCTGTGGTTGGCGGCACGCGCTGGTATCACGTACGGGCAATTGAAAGGAGCGCGAGTTATTGCGGGAAATGCGAGGGAATCGAGTCGCAATTGCTGCTCCCGGGCAAGCCACACAATGTGCTCGCGGAGGGATAACGACGCGGGCGTCGGTGTCGCTTCGCGCGTCACGCCTTCATGCCACGACACTCCACCCGAGGCACACGATAGATAGATCGATGGTCTAACAGCAGACCAATTTGCTACAAACATTGGTCTTTTATTAGTCACTTTACAGTTGGTTACGACACTTACGTTATGACTTACGAGTAAGTAACAGTATAATTTTTGTTCGCTGTACTACAGTTGTTACATATTACACAACACAACCATCAAGAAACTTAGTATAAAGGCGTAAAGGACGAAGTTTATATAGAAATACCTACTCGTAAGCCGACATGATTGTGCCTTAGTATTGCCTTATTCATGAAAAAACTTCAGTTGTTTTGTTTATGTTTAAAATGTTGTTTACCGCAAAGGCAAACGAATGTACGTTTCATGGCAATGGCATACATCATTAACTTATAATCGTCCTTATTTCTCCACAATTCCTTACGCTTTTACTGAGTCTTATTTGTTTGTCTGTTATTACTGCTACATGTTCATTATGAGTTTCCTGCGAGAACTCGTTAACTATCGAGATCACTTATGGGATGTTATGACACAGCACTGGATGTACGATTCCCACTTATTAAAAAAATGTCAGGTTACTTGTGGCGTAAGAAATAATATGTCAACTATCCAAAAATGGACGGTTAGAACGTGGAATTTTAATCAATGTCATGGCTTGAATAACGCCAAGAAGACAAAAAAATCGGGCCTCGGCGGATGTCCACGCGCTTCGACGCATTTATAAGG
>JALPQI010013371.1:0-43482 GCA_025490895.1 Thaumatotibia leucotreta | reverse complement strand
GCTATACCAACATGTACCTACTTATCTACATACTGTGATTTTGTCATTTACACATATGTACTTTCTGTCACTTACTTGATCCATTCGTGCCAGCTTTAGTGAATTTATCTGTACCCTACACGTAAAGTGGTGATGATTTTATTTTGCTGTAATCCTGTAGTGCGAGTTATCCTTGACTCTCTCTACTCTCTTAAAAAGAGTAAAGGTCCCAAAGGAAAGTTTTTCTTTTAAGTCTTTATATGTATTTGGAGAGGGCTATGCTAGGAGTCTCTCTGCGTGATCGGATTAAAAATGAGACCATCCGCAGCAGAACCAAAGTAACCGAAATAACTCTCCGAATCGCTGAACTGAAGTGGCAGTGGGCGGAGCACATTGCGCGTAGAACTGATGGCCGTTGGGGCGGGAAGGTTCTTGAGTAGCGGCCACGTACCGGAAGGCGTAGCGTGGGTAGGCCCCCCCACAAGGTGGACCGATGACCTGGTGAAGGTCGTAGGAGTCCGCTGGATGCGGGTGGCGCAGGACCGGTCATTGTGGCAATCTTTGGGGGAGGCCTATGTTCAGCAGTGGACGTCTTTCGGCTGATATGATGATGATGAATTTGTAACCGCTTTTAGGACAAAATAAAATTGTGCCCCGCTCTCTAACTTTTCCTGGGTCCAAAAATATGATAAAAAATCATCTGTTGAATACATTAAAATAAAAATATTTCGAATATAATCAGCCCTGCCGTTTTCGTACCACAATCTGATGTCACGGCAAAATCATTTCTTAAAAATTTAACGTAAATTTTGTCTTCAACTTATATCTTTTGAACATAATATTTATTTACTGCTACCCGAGACTCTTATCATTATCACTGCCACAATACAAAATATTGTAAAATGTATTGAGCTCAAACTGCATTTGGATATTGATTCAATTACCGATATCCTGCTGAACGTGACACGAGGCGTCAGGGCACACTACAGTAGTTCAATTAGCCTGCTCTTTGTGGCCGGATTGGTTGAAAATCTAATTTGCGGCCTTTGCTTTTTAAATGTAGCTATTTTCAACGAGCCCTCTGCCTCCGTTACCTGACATGTATCATATACATAATATGATCAACTTCATAAAGGTGAAAATGCATCTGTTGCAACTCACCTTACTAAGTGGCAGTTCATATAATAATAGCTTAGGCTAAAGTACTACTTATTACGTTCACTACGGCAATTAGTTATCATCATAGTTTTCACAACTAGAACACAGTCTGTGCGGGAAGTGAAGGCGTCTGGCAGCTAGGCGCGTCCGTATGTCGCATGTGCCTTCTCTTTGAGGAATTAATTTTACTGACATTAGAATACATAGCCATAGAATTGGCATGCGAGTTGGCGATTTCACACAGGAGGCAGCGTTTTAAAATCTCTGGATTATGACGGCCTCGTCCGTTTACGTAGGTACCTACGTACAGTCAAAGACATACCTAATCACCAAATTAAAAATTTAAAAAACCGACTTCAACCGGTTTCTCCAAGATTCCCGATTTGTTTCCATCATTGGTTTCCTCAAATCCTACTTTCTGAATGCAAATTCTTGTAAATGAATGAAAATTACCAAAAGCGCCATACATGTACCTATAACAATTGAAGAGATCCCTCGATTTCTCCAAGATCTCATCATCAGACCGCAACTTGGTGCCAACGGGACCATCTCGGAGTAATACACGGTCGATCACAAAAAGAAATTTTAAAATCGGTTCACTATTCTCGGAGATATCGGGTAACATACATACAACAAAAAAAATTCAGTCGAATTGAGAACCTCCTCCTTTTTTGAAGTCGGTTAAAAATGAGGTGTACACAAAAATGTTCAAAAATATGTCCCAGTGCACTCTAATTCTATGTAATAAGAATGTCGTAACATATTTATGAGCGGATTCTTTCGATACTTCTTTTTGCACTTGACTGTACTACATTGTACCTGGTCTACCTAAATCACAATAAATAATACTATCTATGTAGGTTACACCATCTTCTCTTCTTTCCCGTCATGAAAATAATCAAAGGCTTTGGCAGCCTTACCGAACAAGAGGTGCCTTACCCCACGGATGAGTTCAATATTTTAGGTAGTGTAATAGCAGGCCCTAAGAATACTCCATGCTTAATATCAGCTCTAGTTTTAGAGTTATTCAAGATAATGTCAAATAAACAGGGTGTCGTTGAAAGTGGTAAATTTCGTAAACTGTTCAAGTTAGATCAACCGAACAAAATTGTGTTTGATAAAAATAAAATAAGCTACAAAATGCATATTTCTAACTTGCATCTTGTCCTTATTTTTCATAATAAAAAAGGGACCTTGTTTTTTTTCCACATTTTTTTATTTCACGGGGAGGACCTCCCTATTTGTACCTGGTACAACTACAAAAAAATATGCATACATAGCCACTAATGTCCACTATATACATAAATAAAAATATTTCCGTAAATCATCGTGCGTCATGCAAAAAAAAACTATTCCAGAAGTAGTCGTTACTGGCATACAAATAAAGTACCAGTGCAGTGTGAACATAAGTTAGTGTGTAGGTAAGGTATACAATTATACACTATACAATCTCTATACACTTACCGCACAAAATATGTTACTTATGATAATTATGTCGCACAAAATTTGTAATTGTTAAGTTGAACTATTCTTATTAAGTTATTACACTAAATAGTTTCGGAAATTTGTTATTATCAAATATTTAGTAGGTATCCAAAAACACGATTACTTATGAGAAACTTTCTTTTGCGAGGACGTCGATTCATACGTAAGATATGAAGTATTGAAAAATAAAACTTCATTGTTTAAAAATAATGCATTTTATTAGTGTTACATTTAGATTTTTTTTTTAGTAACATTTACTATTTATTTTAAGAGCTACACAATTGATATCTAAATGAAAATTCCGAAATTTACTTTTTTGAAAAGTCTAGGTCCGATTCCTGGGCCGAGTACACGTATTTTTATAAGTGTATCAATGCAGTTTTTCTTTTTACCAAAATCGATCTCATGGTTCCTAAGACAAGATTTCGCTATTTGCTATGGTTTCCAATATTGTAACATTAATGCGTTCACCGGTTTGGTTGATACGATGTAACACGTCTCCGTCGCTTTTTGTAATATGGAGGCATTAACCCTTTATAGTCAATCATGTCAAATTCCCATGTAGCACCAACTCCCGTAATAATCGGAGACTTTACACTCGAAGTTGCAGACGAATATATTATACCTATCTATACCTAGTACAAACTAACCAGTTAGGTAGGGCCAACTTCGAGAAAGAGTCTCCGAGAAAGAATGTGACTCGGTTGGGCAGCGTTCGGGAAGCTACGACACATATTTTCGTCCAATATTCCGCAGTGTTTGAAGACGAAAGTCTTTAATCAGTGTGTGTTGCCTGTGATGACATACGGTATTGAAACGTGGCTGCTTACAATGGGCCTCATAAGAAGGCTCAAAGGTACCTAAAGGGCAATGGAGAGGGCTATGCTAGGAGTCTCTCTGCGTGATCGAATTAAAATGAGACCATCCGCAGCAGAATCAAAGTAACCGAAATAGCTCTCCGAATCGCTAAACTGAAGTGGCAGTGGGCGGGGCAGATTGCGCGTAGAACCGATGGCCGTTGGGGCGGGAAGGTTCTTGAGTGGCAGTCGCGTACCGGAACGGAACACGTGGACTGATGACCTGGTGAAGGTCGCAGGAGTCCGCCGGATGCGGGTGGCGCAGGACCGGTCATTGTGGCAATATTTGGGGGAGGCCTATGTTCAGCAGAGGACGTCTTTCGGCTGATATGATGATTATGAACCCTTTATAGGGCACCGGTCTCAAAAACGCCACCCGATAGCAATATATTTTTATATTTTATATTTTTGTATTTTTTTCTTGTACCTACAGAATTTTTCGTACTAGGTATTGTAATGGCGTTGAGGCTTGAACCCACGATTTTTTAGAGTCTTGCCCATTAATTAAGGTTTAAGTATAATATTACTATGGCATTAACTGCGACCAATATATAACATGGACGTCACGTCTAACGCCAGCTCAAAAATGCCTCTACCTATAATCAATTGTTCAATTGTGCCAAGATGGGCAGGACATAGCGCTTTTCTTAACACCGCGCATATTTCGGCGCAACATCTTTGACAATTGTTTATATAATATAGCCAATCAAAACTTTGATTGACCAATCACAACTATTTTTAAACGGCGGTTTAAGTTTTTATAGGTTGATATTGAAACTCATTACCACGATGCATTGAAGAGGAGGTGACACTTGTCAACTAAAATTCAGGATCATTATTGAAAGGCAATTTAGTATGGCATGCGGCTTCCATGTTTTATTTGTTCGCTGGGCATTAAATATTCTACGCCATAGAATCCGCAATATCTCGAGAGACATTCACATTAAAATCACTTTAAAGCAACAGTTTTAAAAAAACTGAATCCTGTCTGGCGTTCTATTTCCGAGGCCAATTTCCAGCCTGCCGCAGTCGCCGAGAAATATCTAAATCGAATGGAGCAATCAGAGTGCATGGTTGCGGATGTAATAACGTCCATTGGGTAATTCTGTCAGCCAGAAATTATTGTGACGCTACTGATAATTATCATGATGATTACCTACACTGTGAGGACTTTTAATTTCCCATTTTTGTCTTTTTTCTGATTACTAAACACAATTCACTGTCTTAAAGCAAATCGCAAGTTGTGTAAAACATAATACAAAAATATTTTTAATCAAAAATGTAATTTCGATGTACTTAGCGTTCGGTATACGGTGGCCTTGGATAACATCCCCTGCAACTACAAACTAGATAGTTTTGCCAAAAACTTCATTTAAATATACTCGTTATTGGTTTCAGTATATCATAAGAACATTAAAGTAAAAATTACTACACTGATACTCAAAGCCAAGCAAAATAGTTTTCCGGGTGAAATAGCAAACTTTATGTATGAAAATACCTATGACCAAACGAAACAAAATAAGACCAACAACTTGTTTAGTTCCCCTCCTACGTCAAACCATAACACACGTACGGTAAATTGTTGTAACTCTCCTTTGAGCGTGTTATAATGATGAAGATAAACTGTAACTAAAGTGAAATAAAAGCAAATTATGAATCATGACTTTTTATTTTTAACAAATGGATAATAAAATAAAAACATATGTGAACAGACGTTAATTTAATCTATACTGCAGTTACATCAATAATACTTTTTAATTCAAATTAATACCTGGATAATAAACGATGTTAAGGTTTGTTTGTACAATAGAAAATAAGAGCAAACGTGACTTTAACCTGGTTGATACATATTAACATAATAAAATACAAGGTACCAAGGACTGGTAATCACAAAAGTAATGCAATTACAATAATTCACAGAAATAGAGCAATTGCAACAATCAGCCAATAACAATACAAACAGCAATATAATAAGGCAGAACCATAGGTACCTGTTCTTACTCGCCACCTCGATTAAAAACTGACTGCTCCCAACCGTTCCCTCACCTTTTAGGTATATCATACACAACAAAAGACAGTTCGGTACAGTGTCAGTAAAACTTATGATTATATGTATTTTAATAATATTTCATAATCAATGTTATTGTTGTGTTACAAAATATACTGAATCCGTTTTAACCTACTTTTATTATATTCCGATACCATTACAACTAATTAATACATAATCGAACATAAATTAACGCTAAATCGAAATAGTACCAATCTGAAAGCAAAGTCATTCTTAGTACTATTTTAGTATTAGGTAAGTATCATTTTAAAAATAAATTAATGCTTAGAATTATTTAAATCGAACAGAGACAGAAACTATTTAATTTAAGATACATATTATACTATTTATATAACCATAAGGTAAAATGAGTCTGCGTATTATATTGATTTGGAATGTAGTAGTAGTAGTAGTAAAACACTTTATTGTACAGAAAAAAAAACAAATCGTGACATGATAAATAACTGTTAAAATAAGTACAAAGGCGAACTTATCCCTTTAAGGGATCTCTTCCAGTTAACCTTTGAGCATTTGAGGAGAACTTGACACAGAAGGCAGACAAACTGTACAAAGCGATCAGAAAACAAAACTAGTAATTAAAAAGCTAACCTAAACAAGATATACACATACAATATATATATATATATATATATATATATATAAATAACCAAATATATACTTATAAACCTACATAATATATACACATGAACAATAAATACATATATAAATCCGTACATAAATATATACACATATACTACATACCGCACATGAATTAGTGAACACTCGTCTGCAAGCCACAATTTTCTCAGATTAGCTTTCAGCGATGCGACAGACTGACACTGTCGAAGAGAAAGAAGCAAAGAATTCCATAACTTGACAGCGAATGGAATGTTGTTGTTGAATTAAAAAAACTGCTACCCACATTAATCATAACATAACACAAAATCATCGGTACCGTAAAGTTATTGCTATCAGTAATAATAAACTATCAAGCGCGTAAATGTCTCATATTTTTGTGATATAGGTAATACCTTTTTTCTCAAACTTGCTACGGAATGTTGATGTTACTTACTTTAAATGAAACCCGGAAATACTATGTATCCGGTGTCATATGCTAAGATGATATGTAAAGAGATTTCATGTATTTATTTCACACCTAGGACTGCAAACAAACTGTCTTTTGTTTTGAAACGTCAAATTGTGACACTAGGTCTTGACATTCAGCCACAGAAAAAAAAAATAACCTAAGAACTAAGTCTATACCACCGGGTAAAAGGATACCTCAAACAGATTTAAAAAAAAGTTAGGCGCGAATGTTTTTTTTAATGTTTTATGATACTGTACATACTATTGGTTTATTTACAAATTGAATACTCGTAGTATGGTTCGCCGAAATCAGTTCGTTTTATTTCATGGCAAGTTTGAGAAAAGCACTATACAAATCTCGGCGAGAAACAGGGTTACAGGCCGCGTATCCCTATCTGGCCTCAGTTCCTTCGGCCAGATATATCTACTTGGCCTGTAACCCTTCGTTTCCCGTCCTCTATAGTAATGTACTATTGTACAATTTCGTCGGTGAAAGGTTAGCGACTTAGTTATAATCGTTTATGTGCGAATTGTCCTTAAGTCGTTTTATGAGAAGAGTTAAGAAAATAAATAAAATGAACATTGGAGAAAATGGTACATATTACTTTTATATATTTATTTTTATGGACTTTTATTAGTCTCCGTAGTTTTAGTTGGTCACTGGACCAATGTTGTCGTTGGGTCGTTGGACCCTGCCTACGAAGCTGGTGGTTCCGGGTTCGAATCTTAGTGAGGGTATTTATTTTTCGTGGCTGTCTATCTATATGTATTTAAGTACCTATGTGTATTTAGCGCGCAGAGAGTATTATGATCAATGTACATGAGTTTCATACGACGTTTTTCAACGCACTTGCGAGGAATAATAAATAGACTTTTAGTAACACTTTTACTAACCTTTGTTGCTAGGCAATTACTACTTACTTAGGTACTATCCCAAATTTACGTTTAACCTTTTTATTTTATTCTATTTCATTACTTTAAGTTCACAATTCACATAAAAATAATAACAATCTAGAAATCCTCGATATTAGTGAGGTACGTACATGGCATTAGCACATGATTAGTGCGACAGTATGTCGCTACAAAATAGACTATCCATCCCTCTTATAGTTAGTAAAACATGGAAAATCTATCTCGCGGCGACAAACTGACATACCTACCAATCATGTATTAAGGATACATATGTGGTTAAATGTCTCGTATCTCGCAAACTATTTACTTACGTAGGTACATGTTATTACCATTTTTATTCAATGTTGTGTTATAGCTATTTTCCGCAACTCGAAATCTAACGTGCCTGTTTTGCGTGGTCCCAACGCTGGCCCAATACTTGTTGGGAACTCACAAACAGGTTACCTCATGATGTTTTCCTTCACCGTAAAGCACTTGTGATGATATCAAATAATTATGTATTTACATACGTTTTTCGAAAAATTCATCGGCACAAGCTGGGGATTGAACCCACGACCACTGCGTAGCAACCGTGCGTTGTACCACTCGACCACAAACACTTATATAATGTATCTGTTTCATGTACACTAAGGCCAGTGTCAGTGGTGACGGTTCTGTCACGGCTTAGAATTCAAAGAAAAATTTCAATACCGCGATGTAGAACATTTCGAGTTTTCTATTCATACACATACTGAAACATATAACTTGTATATATATTTATAATCTGCATGTAAAATGCTTTAATTTGATACCCAAATCATAGCGTTTGGATCACATTATTCTTTGTGATTTGATTGCATTTTAATGAATCTCGCTCTTCTTGAATAAGTTACACACATATAAGTTATGTACATATTCGTAATCGTTGTTTGAAGCTCTTCATTTTGATACCAAACTCGATAGGTTTCTTTCATATTTATTTTTTTGGTTAGATAATATCGAATTTCTAGGCCGCCATATTATTTTTAACGTGACGTCACATCATACCTTACACTATTAAAAACAGTTGAGTGGTCGCGAAGATCTGCGCGTTTAAAGAAAATATGAAACATACATAGGGGCTGAACACATATACTCTCCTTTTGGCAGTCGTGTAATAATAACTTTACTATAATGCGGCGCGCGCATACCGAAGGAATTTTTAAACGCGCGCACATTTCCAAGACAGCATGTCAGCCAATATAAAAAAAAAATTCGCGAAACATTAACGATTATCATAAAATAAAACACTATAATTTTACATTTATTTTAATTACTTTATAATTTGGCATAATTAAAATATTTTATTTATTTATATACGAAAATTTATAGCATTAAAAATATATATATATAGATTCCGCGATATCTGCCATATTATGAAAACGCTTTGGTCAATTTCAAAAATAAACATAACCTGACTAAATTCGAATGCTTAATCTATATGACATAATACTTGCAAATGTTTGCAAACATACTTGGTCGGGTTATGTTATTACTGCACTAGGACGATAACGTAATGAAAAGGCACGCGTGTTTAATATCCTGGATTATGAGCCTAAAAGCGCTTCAATAATACCTACGTTACATGCAAGTGTGTTGAAAAATAATTTAAAAGTTTTAAGTTTAAAAAAGGTTTCATTTTGATAGCCTTCTTTTTACTGCCAAGTAAATGATTGGCATTGCTACCTTTTATATTTTCAATTCAAAATGAATTGTATTTTTCTTCCAACTTTCAACTTTTTGAAAAGTTTGGACCGAAAACAAGACGTTTTTATTTTAGTTTGATAAAAGCTTCCGATTAACACTAAATCCACAGACATGGCTTTTAGCATCCAACTCGGGAAGACTACAGTGCTTACCGTTTCACATGAATAGTCTACAAATAGCATTTACGGATATCTGACGCGAATTTTTTTTTTTTATAGTTTTTGGTGCAAAACACAGTAAAATAAAACCGTATAATTTAACATGTTTTGTTTTGCTTATTTTATTACGTCGATTAAGTCAACTTTACCGGACATGTTTAAGATTGTAATATTATTAATGATAGTTTCGCGATAGGGAATTTTTTGCATATATGTTCATACGTTTATGTAGCAATAGAGACGAATTATAAATGGGATAAAAATCGTATTCATGCGGTAGATATTCGGTTATTTCTACTACAAACGTGCCTCCCTGGAGCATGCCACAGCAGGGATCGATCGTATTCCACCTTGGCCGACAAGCCCCCCTTCCGCTGACTTTTGACTGTGACTGTTTTGTGAGACGGGACTGATTTCAAGCACGTGAATGATTTTACGATAATGAGTTGCGATACGAGTACAATGACACCCCAGGAGGGCCAGCAGATACTGCGATCCGTCGGCTGTGTTAAACGCTCATCAAGTCATCACTCGGCCGGCGCTAAGCTTGTTTAATATTATGATATAAATCAAAGTGTCAAAAATAAGCACATTGGACTTTATTGTCTCAACAAACGATTAAGAATATTAAGGATGGAGTGGTGGAGGTGTGATCAAGTAATCGATAGTAACTAGACAACTAGAGTATTATATACTCGTACCTCTCCGTTGTTTGTTGATTGAACGTAAACATGCAACTTAAATAACCAATAAAATTAAATGTCTTTCAAGATACGCCTCTTGATTGTAACAAATCTCTAAAAACACGTAGAATCTACAATATTTATTTAGCTTCATTCTGAATATCGCAGCTTTGAACACAGATCGATAGCGAAAAAACTGTATTTCAGCAACTGCTTCAAAAAGTAATTTTGGCCAAAATGTCGCTTACGCCCTTTGAGCCTAAAGGTATCGACGCTGCGCTGAATCCCGTTCTAATTGCAATTGGGTATTATGCAGGTCCCGTGTGTCGCGTGTCCGTCGCATTATGCGCGCGGACTATTAACTAGCGAGCTTTTGTCACGCACTGGTGGCTGCTGGGACAACACAGGCGTCACGTCAGCCGCGCGGGAGCTGGGAGCTAACTCGGTTATTGGCGCCACGCAACAACAAGGGGCGGGTTGCCATCTGATTGGATTTAGGTATAGACGAAACTAAAGCAAGTAAGCTTTTAATGAATCTGTCTGATTCCTTTGCTGGCAGCCTCAATGATGATGAGGTATCTGATTGACAAGTCGTACTTATACCAGGTGTACATTTATACATACGTACAAGATTATTTATGAATTGTTTTATCCGGGTTTCCGAACGTACAATATTTTTTGCTTTGCCTTGCCTAAGGTTGACTGGTAGAGAATTCCTTACGGTATTTAGTACACTTTTTGTACGGCCGATTTAACTTGAACCGCAAAGTGCTAAGCATTCAATTTCCTCGACTGTACATTTAGCTGTTCTTTTGTACAATACTTAAAGTAGGTATATAGAAATAAAAAAAGAGTAAGACAGAACACGTTCATAGTTGACACGTCGAATAAATTTGGTCTAGCGTCTATACACTTGTTCCACTTGCACCAGAGTGCCTGTAAGTAGTATACGACGTGTTTCATCGAGCCACTAATAACCTCGCAGACACCGTCTGCACAGTGTGACAAGATCCCTAAGTTTTAAAAATGCTTTGTTTATGGTAAGATCCGGTAGCCACGAATCAAAACAATGCTGCGCCTAAAACTCCGGATCGCCAAATGTTATGCGTATTTTTTGCATACTTCTTCTTCATTTTCCCACCCTCTCGGCGTAAAAATAAATGGGTGCCCGTCGTGTCGCATAACGTCGATTGTGGCATACTACTCGTTTAGCCTACTTAATTTTGCGCATACACATTTAAAATACCTAAGTACACCATGTTTATCATTTCATTTCATTTCATTTATTCATAACGAAAAATATTGTGTTGAACATAAACTTAATACTACGTTAATCATATAATTAGAATTAAATTAAACATGAAGAAATACAACACCAATGAAATAAACAATGTCAACTAAAATATTATGCAAATTATGATATTTATAAGAAGTAAGAGTATCCTACTCGTAATACGAGTATTGATTACTCGAACGTTGAATTACCTAAAGCTTGATAGTCTTAATGTTCATTGTAATTAACATTGTTTTCCCTACTACTCAAACTGTCAATTTTCTTTACGCCTACTATTGTTATGTCCGAAATTTCATTGAAAAAAGCATATATCTATTAACAACAGGGTCAATGGTTAAAAAAACGTTCAAGTAATAAGTTAGAGTAAAATCGACTTGGATTAATTAGGTTTCTAGGCTAGTGCGGAGTGAAAGGCGAAGTGTATAAAATACTTCAGTATTTTTAATCAATTGTTTACCCATCCTCATTCTTGTAAACTTTGGACAACAGTAATTATAGTAGTTAAGTTGCACATAAATTGCAGCGAAATATTTTTATTTATTTATTAAGAACACAAACAGTCACATAAACAAAAATGAGGATAGAGTACAATGTAAGAAAACATTAACAGAAAAAGTCCTGGACGTTCATTTCTAAGTAAAAGTTAACGGAACTACAACAAGAGATAGAAAACATGAGCCATACACAATTAAGACAATACGACGTCTAAAGGTGCATGCAGACCAAAAGAGCATTCGCCGTTCTATCCCCCACTCTACGAAATCAACGAATCACGTTTCGTGTAACGATCGAATTTCGTAGAGTAGGGGGATAGAACAGCGAATGCTCTTTTGGTCTGCATGCACCTTAACGCTAGGTAGATGTAATATTTAGTATACATTTTTAACTGAAAGAGTACAAAGTGCAAAAATTGTGAGGAACATAGGTTTGAAAATTTATACTTATTACGAATGTTATAAATCAATATACATATAATAATAAAAGGGAAATACATACAGTCATTTAAATATTACAGTTTGAGTGTTCAGGGTACGAATATTAAACTTGTAGTTCCTAAGTTATCTAACAACGTTTTCTCAGACAAATGAAATCTTGGCCAAGAGATATAATAAGGTGGACCTCGGGTTCCGATAACACAGAAAAAACTGAATACGAATGCAACGATATACGAATGATACGTTTGTCAGTAATCTAAGGTAATGGAGCCAAAAAATGCCTGTGTTGGGCGGCACCATTCTTCCTTCAGGTTAATGTTACTTATGTATACGCGCAAACTAAGTAATCACGATTACAAATGAACTACGTATTTATATTTGCTGCTGTGCTTCCCAATATTTCGGTCTATTTCAAATCATCCCTCACCCTTTTAGGCTCCCCGAATTTCGACGAATCCATCTGCCCAGTCATCAACGGTAAATTAAATCTTTTCAATGATACTTCAGATCTTCTTTTTAAAATAAACCCACACTTGTATTTCAAAGACAAACGGGTCTTAATCGCGTAAACTTACGTTTAATTATATCCTGACGTTTCGGGTTTTTAAAATATGAGTGATAATCGTGAAAGTTTAAATCAATAAACCCACACTTGGCCTTGTTTAGTTTATCGTTAGTTTTTGTCTACTTACGCCAAAATCCATGTATTTACTTCGCAGCTGCCCAGTTTGGAAATGCCTCTCCATTATATCATCCATCGATTCTTCCCTCCATACGACATTATCCAAAATTATTAATATTAATTTTGATCCAAGGTCATGGAGACGAGCGGTTCTCCCGATTCGACTCGGCGGTTTGGGGGTCCGCAGTATAGCTAGCTCGGCTCTGCCTGCATTCCTCGCCTCTGTGCTCTCTCTGCCTTTCTCGCTGTATATGGTACTTTGTCTCTCGTCGGTATTATTTGAAATAACCCTCAGATATCCGTGGACGACATAGTGTACCTGAAAGAGGCGCGGGAGGCTTGGTGTGAGTCTTGCCCGGGTGCGGAAATTCCAGCAGCAAAGCACGTCCAGCGGGCCTGGGATTCCCCCCGCCTAAAGGCAGATCATACTGCCATCCTAAATGATAGTCCCGACGACGCTAATCGCGCTCGCTTACTTGCGGTGTCAGCGCCAGAATGGAGCAACATTGGTGCCGTGGAGATTGGGAAGGGCCTTGGTGTTGGACGTTACGTGCGTTGATACCTTCGCCCAGTCACACATCCAGGCCACCCGTCTACAGTCCGGTGCTGCAGCTGACCAGGCCCAGGTTCTCAAGCGCCGCAAATACTCGTCCCTTTTCAAGGACTATGAGTTTGCGGCGCTGACATGAAGAATTTCATCAGGGCCATGTCGGCGCGGCTGGTCGAAAAAACGGACCAAAGAGCTGGCGCGTGCCTCTCTCAACGCATCGCTCTTGCTGTGCACAGAGGTAACGCCGCCATAATTTCGTAGTAAATTAAATTCTCAGAAACTCAAGTCAATTACAGACAAAACGGTTTATATTCGGACAAAATTGTTAGTAAAAAAGCGGCACATTTAAATAATGTAAAAAACTTCGTTCTCTCATATTATTATTGAATTTCGCACCTTTTGTCCTAACATATTGTTTGGTTTTCCGACTTTATTTCCATAATATTAATATCAAATACATATTTATAAAAGAAAATGCCGTGTTACGTCGGCCTTACGATTGTGATTAATAATGAATGTGTAACCTAACTCAATTATTTCTTTTAAATGCATTAAGCAGATATATTAATTTCTGCACAGCTCACATACTGTCTCCAGTTATTTTTAGCATGTTCGTGTTATTATCAGGATTATTCGGATGGATATTCACCTAAAATTAGCAAAGTTGTGATGCTATCTCACTAACACCTCAAACAATGCCGCCAAGGCACGCGCGTCTGAAGCACAAAGAAGGTGCCGCCAAAGTTGAGACAAATATTTTTGAATCACGTGTATGAAATGCGTAGGTAAATCCTATAATCACGCATGAACTAAATTTTTGAATTAACTATCAAGACGATAAGCGACAGTGATTCAACGCCAGGCAAATATCGTTAAACACTCTCTTCCTTTTTTATTCGGTATGAGTATTTTAGTTTTAAAACCAAGTTACTTTCGGTACTTTGCATTCCTAGGACTGCTAAGTAGTTATGAAATGCCATAATATATTATATCAAGTTCAATCATCGACAGCGAATGGTACTTCCTGGTCCAATTTGACGTAATGTCGACATGTTATTGCAAGTTTGAGAGAGCCGGGCCGCGCGCCGTCGGCCACGCCGGGGTCACGTGCGGAGGGGGCGGGCCAGCGCACAATGCTATCAATGCTATCATTGCACAGCTGATTGGACGCGAGTCTTTGTCGGCCGAGAGGCGGTAACTTTATTTCACATCTGAAGGCGCTGGTCCCACCAAAGGCCAGTAGCGACGAGCTATCGACTATTTCTCGCCCAAGAAACGAATAAAAGATATGAATATATAACATGTATATACTTACTAATACTTTGGATAAAAGTTCGGAGTTCCACTGCATTGGATTTAGAGGTGTCCAGTTGTCCACACATTGTTTCGTAACATAATATAACCAGTGTAGTGAGACCTCCGCGTTACGGCGTTTGTGCGTGCTTCGAGAGTCTAGTCAACTCACCCGACCCTTCGCTTGCGGCGTAACTACGGACAGACAAATGTCTCGCATGACTGGTTCACTGACGAACAGAGTGATTTACCCGCTTCGAACGCTCAAAAATTCATTATTAAAGAATTTATTTTCAAAACTACAATTTATGTACAAATATTAAATGTAGCTAATCTACTTAACCTAACCTATGTCTAAGATTGGCCCTTGTGGTATTGTACCGAGGATGCTGGCGGCATTTCCTCGCTGTATCGCAATACTGATGCGTTGTGCGAGGAAGTCGCCAGCTCTTCGGTCTTTATTTACATCAACCAGACGTTTCGCGATCTCAGCAAACAATTTGCGTGCGCTGGGGCTAGGGGGGCCCCATGAACCTAAAGTTTCTACGCCAAACGGTACAAGTAGGTACCTAGTTTTAACCTTATTTTGAAAAAACGAACGATCAAATTAAAATTTAACCTACATAATTAAACATTAAAATAAAAAAAAAGTAAATTAAAATTGTTAGTATCTTTTTCACTGAGTACCTTCTTCCCGAATCAGATTACGGGTTAGGTTGTCGTCTTAAGGTGCGGTTAAACTAAAAGAGCATTCGCTGTTCTAGCGCCCGTTCTAAGAAATCAACCAATCACGTTTTGTATACCGCAAAACGTGATTGGTTGATTTCTTAGAACGGGCGCTAGAACAGCGAATGCTCTTTTTAACCGACTTCAAAAAGGAGGAGGTTTACAATTCGTCGAAATCTTTTTTTTTTTTTATGTATGTTCCCCGATTACTCGAAGACGCGTGGACCGATTTGAAAAATTCTTTTTTTGTTTGAAAGGGTATACCTTCTAGTTGGTCCCATTGTCACCGAATCCAGATCTGATGATGGGATCCTGGAGAAATCGAGGGAACTCTTCAAATGTTGTAGGCACACATGACATTTTTCATTTATTTTCGAAGACTAATCAAGTATTTGCGTCTAGTCATGAAAGTTTTAAGTTGGTGATCTGATGATGGAAGGTACAACTCCTTAGCAATTAGGAGTTGGGGGATAATTCTTTAAGTATAACATATTTCGTGTATTTTGGAATCTATTCGAGTATTTACCTTTAGGTGGTCATCCTTTCATGTTGGTGAGCTGATGATGGAAGGTACAACTCCTTAGAGATTAGGAGTTGGGGGATAATTCTTAAATATATCATATTACACGTATTTTGGAAGCTATTCGAGTATTTGCCTTTAGGTGGTCATAGTCTCCTATTGGTGAGCTGATGATGAAAGGTATAACTCCTTAACGATTAGGAGTTAGAGGATAATTCTTTGAATATAACAACTGTCATACATTTTCGAGATCTATTCAAGTGTTTGCTTAGTAGTTATGACATGTTGGTTAGCGGTTAGTGATTCTTTAAATAGGCATGCTAAGGCTGTTACCTATAATCTTTGAATGATTCATACCTTTACCTGCTGATGATACACTGTATAACTCCTTGATAATGGGATAATTCTTTGAATATCGCACAGACGGTTTGTTGTATATTCGTATAAGTTAGCCAGTTCAGGTTTTCTGGCCTACTACAGTGCAGTACATTCTAATTACAAGTATTTAAAGCATACTAAATAACGATTGTATATAAATTACACTACTAAAAAGCAAAAAATAAAATATTTTAAAATAAAAATAAAACCGCCTTCAAAAATTCGCCAGAACTAAAAAGTTAAAAATAATTTTATTTCCTACTTCTTAGGATTTCCTACCCAAACCTTTAAACCTTTTACCCTATTCATTGAAATAAAATATTATGGCTAGGTATCCTACAGATTTCTTAGAAGTCGGTGCCAAGCCAAATATGTTCACTTCGCGAGTATTATGTACAAGGATCGGACAAACGCCCGTCATTTTGAAAAAATAACCCTGTTCCGTACAGTAGAGACTTCCTTATCTTATGATGTTAAGAGATTTTATTTAATTTGACATTTTTTTTACAATACTAACACAAAGTATCTATTTGGGAAATCCCAACTCTTTCTTACTTGTACAAGTTGTATATATCATGATTCTGGCCAATAAACGATTCAAGTAAAATTAATTAATATACGCAATATACATAATCCGTTTAAATAGTTTTATTTCATGAATAATTATTGCCGTAACCGAAAAAAGAATTATACACTCAATACATCGAAATTCAATATCAAAAATTCTAAATCGTTTATGAGTCACAAATTCACAATCATGGTGTGTACAAGTAAATAGGAGTTGCGATCTCCTAAATACATACTTTCTGATAGTGTTATTAAAAAGGTATCTTATAAAATAAAATAAGTTAACATCATAAGATAAGGAAGTCTCTACTGTAAGGAACAGGGTTATGTTTTCAAAATGACGGGCGTTTGTCCGATCCTTGATTATGTATTTGGTATTTGGTAACTTACTGTCACTCCGGTTATGCTTTCATGAAAATGACTGAGGCAGACCATTCTGTTGATAAAAACATAATCGGAGTGACAGTAAGTTACAAAGCTCTATCTAATATATACCTATGAACGTATTTGGCTTGGCACCGACTTCTAAGAAATCTGTAGGATACCTAGCCATAATATTTTATTTCAATGAATAGGGTAAAAGGTTTAAAGGTTTGGGTAGGAAATCCTAAGAAGTAGGAAATAAAATTATTTTTAACTTTTTAGTTCTGGCGAATTTTTGAAGGCGGTTTTATTTTTATTTTAAAATATTTTATAGTTTAACCGCACCTTTAAGGAACAAAAAAACGGCTGCGCCGTTCGAAATAGTTTCAGTTTAAAGTATTCTGTGAGCTTACTATAAATGATATATTTTCATATTTTTTGGACCCACGGATCAAAAGTTAGAAGAGGGGAAGACACTTTTTTTATTCTGGAGCGACTATCTCCGAAACTGTTGACTTCCTATTTTATACGGAACCCTAAAAAAGGGTTAATAATTAATATTTTATAGTGCAACTTACGAAGTTACGAATATCATTTTAAAATATTATTCTTGACTTATGCTTCAAAGTTAGGTTTATACCTACATATTATTTTTATCAAAGACAAATGTGAAGTTTGTTACTTTAATTGCATTTATTATTTATTTAAATATTTTGATTAAAAAGTCACACGATAATCATAATTTGAATGAATTAGATGAAAGTAGGTATATTTTACACTTTTAATATTTATTCTTTAGGACAGATGGTGCCTTTTTTAGGCTCTAGTGCGAGAAGTGTGTCATTTTACGTCAGGTTCAAAATTTCGGAGGGCCATCTGCACTAAAAAACATAAGAGACACGTGCAATAACGAAATTCGTATCTTGTGTCGATTTAAAACACTCCCTATCGGTCATGTTTTAAAACATCGCCACTCGTTTCGAATTTCATGTTTTTCGCACTTGTGTCGTGATGTACTATTTTAATATTATTAATAATTTAATCATTTGTTTACAAACCTCCTGACACTTAGCGTCCTTTACAAAGTGCTAAATAGACTACACCGCAAAGTCCGAACAATTTTGAAACGCTTATATCAACAACGACTACCGACCGAGCTATCATCATCATCATCAGACTATGATAGTCCACATTACTTACATGACATTAGGAGGTAAATGCCCATAATCGCCACGCTGGGCAAGCGGATTGGTGATCGCAGTAATGTTTCCACTATGATGACGCTCCGACCTATATAAAGTCTTAAATCCCGAGTGTTGGAATTTTCGCGCTAGAACAGGACGCGTGTTGGCTGGCAACCAATGGATTTTATATTCATTAGATTGCCCCTGAATAAAGTTCAATAAAGCCGCGTTTTCACTTAATGTTCCGAGCGAGCATTCGTTTGTTCGTAGGCTAACGAACGAACATTTTGCTTTGTGATTTATTGTTTCCATCTGCCCAAGAACGAACGAATGCTCGCTCAGAACACTAAGTGAAAACGCGGCTTAAGGATTGTTCCTAGAGGCCGTCGTTACTGTGACACGTGCGGCGGAGTTCACAATTCACAACAAGGGACGTGGTCGACGCCGTAAGTGAATTTAAAAATACTTTTTGTACTCCAGCACTTAAATCTGTCAATTAGATGATTGTCAGCGGTATCCAAATAAACGTCATTTGAGTAACGATAAGAAAGTTTATTTATCTATAGGTTCATATGATAACTGCTGAGCAGTAATCATATGAATATAGGAGTTCTGTTAATTTTTTTTTCTAAGGACAACTTCCATGTATCAGGTTTGTTTTCATTTGCAGTAGTAAGTTGCTTTTTAAAAATAGATTTCATTTTTAGTTTCATGTTTTAAATCAACGTGTAAAAATAATCTGAAATGTGTTTTAATAAATTAGATATTACAAAACGAAGTTAAAACAATAATTCTATCATATAATTTTATTATTTTTACATTTGACATTTAGTAATTCTTGAACGCAACCACATTTTTCGTAATTGAGAACCGGCTTATTTTCTTTTTATTTTGTCTATGGCATGTTCGGCATAAAGTGTTCGAAATTTGTAAATCTTGGTAAAAATATTCTAGCGTTTTTGTTAGTTTGGTCGAAGTGATTGTGCAAAAGTTAATTAATTATGAGTGATTCAGATGAACTGATGATCAAATACTGGGATTTTACTTAAACGAAAGAACAAAATTATTGATTTCCTTTTTTTACTCTTAGTTGTGTGTAGGTAACTTCGTATTTATTGGTATAAATATTCTTATTCATTCTTTAAGTAGGTATGTATGTAGGTAACCCATTTTATTGTTTTCGATGTATTGTTGTGTTTGTGATTTGGTATGTATTTGGCTGTCGTACAAAAAGTATTGTATACAATCATAACAATATGAAGGCTAATATAAGTCTCGTACCTTACTTAGGCCACTCGGCAAGCCTCGTGACCTAAACCCGGTACTCAACTTATACAGTCGCCTCTCGTTAATTCGAAACTCGAAGGACCTATCCAAATATTACGATTTATCAAGAGTTTGAAATATCAAATGGTCGGAAATATTTGGGAGAAAAAATGAAAGTACAAGGTGTTACGTAATAATCAACTATTATTTATTAAATGCATTTTTATTCACTTTTCTTCCCACCTACTTCCACTTTTTCGATTAAGGACTCATATCTAACGTAAACTTTCTGTACACATAACCAACGGAAAAGTAACTTAAATGAGTGGCAAACAAATGAGGTAATTAACAACAAATGCACGTACAACTTTTCTAAAATGTAGGGCATGTACTTGCCTCTTTAATCTCATAACTTTGAATTGTCGAATGTTTGACGCCCATGAGTTCGAATTAACGCGTGGTTTTGTTGTGTAGCTATTACTTTTTTGTTTGAATTACCAAGTGTTTAAAAATGTATTGAGTTTTTTCGAAATAGCAAGAGATCTTCTAGGGAACTCGTGATAACTTCGAATTATAGAGAGGTTCGAATTATCGCAGGTTTGAAATAACGAGAGTCGACTGTATAGCCTTCGTATTGTTACAATTATATAAAATACTATTTGTTAAAATCAATGGTTACAATGCTGTATTTTTATTTAATCTTAAACAATAATATATTATGTACTTTATAAATGATATACTATTCTAAAGAAAAGTGGATAAAAAAAGTCTTAAATATTTTGAACCTGTACAAAGGCACTTCGTCCGTTATTCGTCTTATTAAGTGAATATATGGAATTTCAGGGTTACAAGACCGCGATATTACAGTTATTTTGAATAATTGTGAGTATGAAGGCTCAAGCGAAGATAAAGCGTTCATCTGCAATGGATAGAGCACGATTTTCGGCATTTTTATTTATATATTATTCAAATCAAATCGTTAATTGCACACATATTACAACAGTAACAATACATACATATTATAATATGCACCCGGTAGAGGCACAGCAATGTACTTTAATACTAAGATAACATATTTATTTATTCAAAATTTACTTAAAATCTAAGATAATTTTGAAATTCCTTAATTATTTCATTCTTAATGATAAGAACTTTTTTGATTATGTGGTTTTAGGACTATTATGTATTTTGCGAAAGACAAACAACAAATATTATTATTACATAAACTTTTAAGTACATATTCTGTGAAGTAGGTACAATGTTTTTTTTTTACATTTTGCTTAATTTATATTATGCCTTGCCTTTTCATGCATCATTCAGGGTTCCAAGACAGCTATTTTGAATAATTCTGTTCTGAGTACGGAGACTCAAGCGACAATGAAGATTTCACTACGAATAAATCTAGAATAGATAGAACACGATCTCTGGCATTTCTTGATTAAAATTTCGTTTTATTATGAAGAATTATGACTGTTTTTTTTTTAATGTGTCGTTTTGTTGTAATTGAAGTATTTGTGGAAAAAAGGCAACAAATATTATTAATACAGTTATATACGTTAAAATACATATTCTGTGAAATAGAATTATTATTTGGAACATTTTGTTTAATTTAGATGCCTTGCCTATTCATGCATAATGCTCTGATGTCAAAATGTACCCACATAGCAATATGTTAATTACCTTCGTCTAATAATAATATATTCAAAAACATTTGTTTCAGTAAAACATCACAAAACATGTAGTTTGCGGTTTGCGTGTTATTCAACTGGCAATGTGTCGGATATATTGATTTAAAATATCGACGCTGGAAAGGAGAAATTGGATAAGCGACACAGTGCGTACTTTACAGGAGAGGCAAAAAACCGCCGAGATTTTCGAAAAAAAATCATTAAAATGAATTAGCAGGCCAAATCAAATAATCGAAGCATTATTTATGGACATAAATATGTTTTCTAGGTGATATTTTAATTATTTAACGTATTCAAGTTTTATTTAAGGATTTACTGTCGCTTAAGCAAAATGGTCGGAAAAATTGATTCAGGTAAAATTATCTAACCAACACGTTGTAAAAGAAATAAGGAAGGTAAAAAAGTCCACCCGAGACTTACATAACAAATTCATCATGTTAAAATGATCTAACTGCCGATGTGGGTTATTTTATATTCGGGTAAAAATATATAAATTGAAAAAAATAGCATAAATATATCAGTAAGAAATATCCACATACTTAAAATGAGAAACTATTTTAGACTAGAAGTCAGTCATTTCAATTACAAGAGTAACATTCCGTGACTGGTAAACGAATTTAATACACGTGAAAAAAGAAAGACACTGTTTTAGGTATTTTTATAACTTTATTCCAAAATGTAGGTAAGTATGTGAGTAAGTAATAGTTATTGTTAAGTATTAAAAACAAATATATTTTGTTTTTCTATTTGAGATCATTTCTCTTTATTTTAAAACATGCAAAATCAACTAGGATAACTCGTTATTGAGCCAACAATAGTTAGTACCTACCTACAAACGAGGCACTTTTAAACTATTTACTTTTAACAACCGTACCTGTTGGTATGTTTATCCACCGTATTACGTTATGATAACACTTAAAAAATAGTTTTAGTTAGTACCTATTTTTTTTTTTTTTTAAAGTTCCAAAAACATTTTATTTAACGCAGAGTAACAATTAACAGGACAACCCCTCTGCCAAATGTTTCTACATAACGTGACAAAGAATATTAGCAGACATTTATGTATGCAAATTGTTGCTAACCATTTGACTGACATTTCATTCATGTAAGTTAGGATAAGTGACAGTAGTATTCTAATGTAACTACAGGTAAAAAGGGATACCTAAGCGACAAATGGTTCATAAATAAATGTAGGGGTAAAAATGGATAAACGCCAATAGTTCAGATATCATAGTCAAGTAATATTGTCTAACCGTCTTACATTTTAAATTAAGATAAAGGTAAAATTGACCAAACGACATAAGAACATATAATACAGTCAGGTAGAAATAGCTAACCCACAAGTGATGATTAGTTGTTACACAGCAAAAATATCCAAGTAAAATTTAACCTGTCATGACAAATAGGTAAAATAATCCAAGATTCATTATGTTGAATTATATTTTATCTAATCTCCATTTTCTTAAAAGTTGTCAAAAACCAAGTCGTTTAGTAATAAAAAATGATCGAAAGTTCTCTAAATCACCGATGGGATAAGCGACACAAAAGTTGTCAGATGGATACGAAACCTAGCTCATTCGACGCAGAAAAATTTGCCGATTCTAACGGTGTATATAACTCAATATCTTCAAAAGTGTCGCTTATCCAATTTCTCCTTTCCAGCGTCGATATCAATGTGTCAGACTTTGCAACTAAAACTATTGAAAACTTTGTAAAGTAAGTACATTCGTCCGTAGGGACAAGTGATTTAATAAAAAGCTTAGGTGTCAGGAGTTTAATCTGTAGCCCTACCATGTGCTGTCGCTACGTTATTAACGCGCGCTTACTTTTTATCCGTTCCGCTCGTACTCGCGTATTAGTGCGAGCGAGACGGATAGAAAGTAAACGCGCGTCAATAATCAGCGCTGGGTAAGTGAATATACTTCACATATCTAGCTTATGCTGAGACTGGTACCTAACTACCTATTGCCCATACCTAATATACAAAGCAATTTTTATTTATTATTATTATTTTTTTTTATCAAGTTTTTATTTTTATTTCGTTTTCTATTGGGTATAAGATAAGAATTCTTGTTTTTTGCTACATTTCTTGTTTATATATATATATATATTTTTTTTCTTGTTTTGTATTCTGTAATTTGGGCAATAAAACTTTTTTATTCTTATTCTTATTCTTAATAACGTAGCGGCAGCTCGTGGTACGACTACCGATATGATACCAAAAACAAGAAAATGGATGTAAAAAAGCGACGAAGCGTCACTTCCCTCGATATTGCAGAGCTGATCTAATTTTCGACCGATACCTTGTTGGCAAAAATAACTGCAAGCTATGACGCGTGCCCGACACACCCCTAGGGTACCTTTTAATTATCGTCGGCAAGTGAGAGGCAGACCGTGATGGAGGTTCGATATTGAGTTAGCGCGAAATGAATTTCGGCGATTTGTGTACGCTAAACGCCAACTGCCGTGCGCCAACACAGTTGACTGGTCTAAAGGGCGCGCGTGGTAAGGTGAATTTAAAATTAAATACCTGGAATATACAGGGTGTAAGTCTAATACGGGCGAAGATTTTACGGGTGTTAGTTACACAATAAGTAAATTTTGATAACTTTTACTTAAAATTAGAGCAATAAAATTATCCACTTGAGGATAGACGAAACAATCAAGGTGGCCCTGGAATCTGTCTTGAATGTGCGTCTGAATGAAGCGCAATGGTGTCAGGCTTCTCTCCCGGTGCGTCACGGTGGGCTCGGAATACGTCGTTGTAGGGAGGTCGGGGTGGTGGCGTTCCTTGCCTCCGCTCATGGTGCTTTGGGTCTCGTCGCTCGAATTTTATCAGTTGATGGTGGCGTTACTCAGGTACCGTTTGTTGCGGAGGCACTTTCCAAAAAGACGTCCTTGTGCAATGGCGATGAGCGACCAGACAACCCTACCGTTCAGAGGGGGTGGGTGGGACGATATTTTATGCAAAAGGACCTTTGTCAGTTGTTTGGAGGGTGCGGTAGGATCGAACTTGGCACGTCTCAAGGCTGCGTCGAGGGTCGACTCTGGGGCATGGCTGCATGCGCTGCCTTCCCCGTCGTTGAGCACTTTATTGGACAACGATTCCATGAGAATTGCCGTCGCTTTGCGGTTAGGGCAAGGTGTGCGAAGCGCATCGTTGCATCTGTGGAGCCATGGTTGAGGAGGATGGACACCATGGCCTTAGTTGTCTGAAGTGTGCGGGGCGGTTTTGCCATCAATGATTTGATTCGCCGGGTTTTGGTGTCGGCTGGCGTGCCCTGCGTTCTGGAGCCTCCAGGGTTGAGCCGGACGGATGGAAAGAGGCCTGATGGTCTCACGTTGGTTCCATGGCAGAAGGGTCGGTGCCTCTTGTGGGACGCAACGTGCGTCAGTACGTTTTCAGCGTCTCACTTGAGTCACACTATTAGATCTGCAGGATCGGCAGCGGAGAATGCGGCCAAACTAAAGCATACTAAATACTCTGCCTTGGAGCCAACGTACGACTTTGTGCCGGGGGCGGTAGAAACGGCGGGACCTTGGGCGGTGGCGGCGAAGAAATTCATTGGGGATGTGGGTCGACGGCTGAAGGATAGGGGGTGTGATCCTCGTTCCGGATCGTACCTGGTCCAACAGATTTCGTTGGCCATTCAACGCGGCAACGCGGCGGTGTAATGGGGACTTTTGGGACGGTTCGGGATGATTTCTTCAGCTAAGTCCTGTTGTGTAGCATGTAGATAATATGACGAAGCTTGTTGCGGATCCCATCATTCATGTGTATGAGACGAAGCCTGTTGCTAATTTATTTTGCGTTTGTTGCCCTCTGACGAAGCCTGTGTTGCAGATATGCTTCCGTTGTTTAATGGCTAATAAATAAATTATATGATATTTGTTTTCAGAATAAATAAACCTATAAATTTATAGTAATATATTTATTATAAAATGATTTATTTTATTTTGTGTTATTTTTAATTTCTTAATTCAATTCCGATAATGTTGCATAAAAAAACCTAAAGAAGAATACATTCGGAACTATCGGCTCGAGTTTTTAGCTGTCAATATTGTTAATCTTATTACGCTATTTTTTCGTCGTTTGTGACCAACGTTTTCGTAATTAAACTAATATACAGGGTATCCTAAAACTATGGTACATGAAGGGAACCTATACATAAGTGACAAGATAAATTTGAGAGCTAGTAATTAAAGTTGTAGATTAGGTATCGTATTTAAGATCCCAATGCAATAAACATTTGTGACGTTATCTGTTAACGCCGCGAGACGTAAGCGCCATCGACAATGTGATAACTTTGACCAGATAATATCACATTTCTAGATCTTCACATTTTACATGTCTAAATTACATACCGCAGCGTGGTAATTGTATGATAATCTGAATACTATTATACGTATGTATCATTGAAGAATTTATAAAATGTATGGATGGGATGGGATATAGAATTACCGATTCCTCATAAATTGGTAAATATTAAGACGCGCCGCGCACGCACAGCATTGATAATCTAATCACTTACAATCCTATAGGCCCATTTAGACGGTGCGAGTTTCTCGCATGATTTGGGGCGAGAAATCGTATGACATTATCGTATGCGATAATCGACAGGCGAGTATCGTATAAAAATGTTTACATTCATGCGAGAAACAAAAAATCGTACGGAGATTATCGCCAGGCGAAATAGTTTACACGGGGAGCTGCATTCTAGCGAGATATTAGCTTACGATTTCTCGACTCGTCTAAACGCGTTCTCGCTAGACATTTTTTCACGAACGAGCGAGTATCGCACGAATCGGTGCGAACCGATTTTCATACGAGATTTACCTGTCAACTTACAACGTGATTAGTTGCTTATCTTATCATTACCAGCATACTGTTATACAAACAATTTCAATATCTCAAAGGTAGAGTTTTCGTCTCGTGCGAATGTATTTTAAATATTTTTAAATGTTTATTACCGTAATTACTAAACCGGTTTTGTTAATTCCTTTTTTTATCTGAAATAGATATATTTTTAGAAAGAAGACCAATTCCATCTCTTTCATCTGATTTCAGACTTTAATCATTTGCTTTTTATGAAATAACTTCAAGGTCTGATTTTGGGGTTAATGAGGAATTGAGGGAACTCCTTAAACGGCATGTGCATTGCGATTTGAGGCTTTTCATATGTAACTTGAGCATTTTCTCGTAGAAGCCATAATTTTAGTGGAATGGAGTGGACCTGATGTTGAAGACCATGGAGGGCAAAGAGAAACAGCGTAATTGTTTCCAGCTCTAGTTAGTTAGTACATAAACTCTTTAGACGGATATGTCAATCATCACAGGTGAGGCAATTATCGCCTCTTCTCGTGCGACTTCGTACAAATAGTTTACATGATACGTTATTTTTTCTCGTGCTACGATAATTGCATGGTCGAGGCGAGAAACTCGTACCGTCTAAATGGGGCTTAAGGCCTGGTCCAATGACTAGGAACAATATCTTTTAGGGTATGAAACCAGTATACGAAGTATCGTGACAATTGATGTAACCGTGATGAAGAAATTAGGAAAATTTTGATTTTTTGTTTTGGAATAACTTGTACGTGTTCGACTGTTCTGAGGCAATACTGTCCTCGTATACATAATAAAATAGCGTGAAGTATTTTTAAACCTTATTGATTTGCGTTTTTATTTATGTCGCTGATTAGATAAGTGATAGGATTCTGACTTTTGACAAATGTCATGCTACTCGTAGGACAGTGTCACATTACGTAGCCGTTGTTGGTCATGAGGTATACAGTGCGTTTCTTTTTATTGTAAATTGTCTTTTGATTTAATTAAAAGACATCAACGTTTCTAAGTAGGAAACCTAGGTTCCACTGTATAATTAAAATCAATTGCTGTTCGTTACTCTTTAGTTTCATTTTAGTATTTTATGGAGCATGTCGGGCCATGCTCAGTGGAGGGTTCCGTAGTTATCCAAAAAGGGCTAAACCGATTATGTTCGAAATAATTTTTCAATAATCAAATTTAAAATATTTTTTTTCATTCTGGGGCGGTTATCTCCCAAAACTTTAGATAAAAACTTATTATTGGGACCCTTATTCTTAAAAAAAGTAAAATAATTGTAATGATAATATTTAGGTAGTCGTGCCAATGGATTTTGAACGTAATTTAAAGATCGTATTGTATAATTTAGAAAAAAGTAAGATCGATGATTTTGAACGTAATTTAGAAATCGTACAAATTTAGACGAAGTAGGAACAGATAAAACAAATAGCCATTGCACTACCCTACTACGTATTACGAATGTGTCAGCTACATATCAGAAATGCTAATGCACTTAAAACTGGAACGTAATTCCGCCGGCCTCGGTCGTCAACGGAAACTGCGTTCGTTATTCACCGGCGCGTAGTGCGCGGAGGTGTGAGTTTATAATCCGATAGAGAGAAGGTCGGCGCGGCGCGGCGTGGCGCTAAATTCTCTGAAAACGAGATTATTGCCTGAGGCAGAAGGACGTTTTGAAGGCTTTCGAACTATCGCAACCCATAATCTGATGCTACTGGTTTATCGTTTATAGCTTGTATTTTAGAAAGGTGATAGGGAATGGTGTATTAATTCAATTAGCAAGAGCACTGGTACAGTCAAGTGCATAAATAAGTATCGAAAGAATCCGCTCATAAATATGTCACGATGTTCTTATTACACAGAATTAGAGTGCACTGGGACATATTTTTGAACATTTTTGTACGAGTATACACCTTATTTTGTCTTTGACTGTAGTTGTAGGTGTAGCTAGCGGGTGGAGAGGTGTAAAGGTACCTTTTTGCAGATTTTCGTAAATAACTCTAGGCCTTAACTGGCCTTAACTGTAAGCCTTTGTGTACTTTTCTTGATTGATACATTTGTAGCAGAAAATCTGTCCGATTAATACAAAGAGGGGTCGCGTCGCACTAATCATGCTGATGACGCAAAAATGACGTACCTGATTTTGCATACCGGATGATAATCTTATTAAAAATATCATGTTGTATATTGCATATACTTAAATAATAAAATAAAATAATCGCGAGTAAATCCATGACATTTATACACGATGATATAAATATTAGGGCGGATTTTTATTTTGTAGTAGTTTTTTTTTATTTTCCAATGGACTTTTTTAAAAAATTTCTATTCAGAATCACAGAGCTCTTTCGATCCTGATAGAAATAAAAAGGTGTCCCAAAAAAATCCATTGAGTTACTATTTTTCATACACTTTCTTCGACCGTAACTCAGTGGAAGACATAAAAATTTATGGAATTCTCGGGACACTTTCTTCTGCTAATGAGGATCGAAAGAGCTCGCGATTCTGAGTAGAAAAACTATCAAAAAATCCAAATTTGGAAAATTAAAAAAAACTACAACTTGCTTAACCACACAGCTATACAGTGCGCGCACAGAAATAGACAATTAGACAGATTGAACTTAGAGTATTTATGCCCTGGCCACGACACGACATCGGTCTAAGGCGACCGGCTTAGCGGAAAACGTATGGTGCTCCCTCTCGTACCCATATCGGCATCCCGCACCAACTCATGGATTCGTTCGCCGCTGGTCGCCTTAGACCGATGTCGTGGCCGCGGCGTTAGTCTTAAAATTCGAGCTAGAAGATCAAAACGCAAACAAATCCTTGCTAATACAAATAGAGTACAAAATGAGTCACAAACGATTCATCTTTTTTTTTTATGTTGGCACAACAAAGTGGCTCCACTCCACCTGATCGTAAGTGAAAAGTAGAGCCCAAATCGCGGCGGCAACGAACAGGAGACAATCAGTAACCTGTTAGTTGCCACCGCCTTGCTGGCCCGCTAGATGCTTCTTCACGCTTCGTTTAAAGGGTCCCAACTTATAGGTATGCGGAAACACATGTGCCGGTAAAGAATTCCACTTTTAATCTACAGGAAACCCCTATTAGGAAGATTAACTTGGGCCACGAGATTCCTAAAATACCATTCTACAAGGTGCCCGTGAGGAAAGGGAAAATTTTTAACAGCATATTCCTGAGACTAAAAGAAGCAAAAAATGTTAAGTGAGTTTTGGTCAAATCTGCAAAAAAAAAAATTTTTTTGTTTTGTTTTGATGTTTTGAATGGGATCCCTTTCTTTCCCATATATTTGTTAATCCGAATTTCGTTAGTCAGAAATTGATATCCATATAATTTACTGATATAAGCATCAATGGTCATAATTTTTGTTAAGTATAACGATTAATAGATCTAACATTACTAACCTGTAACATTACATACTCTAATTACAAAAGGTATAAAATTGCTGACTATAACATTCAAAGGTCTATCTATAATTTTTTAGAAATATTTTAAGTCATACATTTGAAGGATCAAATGGTTCTTACTCATATTGTTTTAATAACTTACCGAATTTCATCCAAAAAATTGAATATAAAATACGAAATTAATAACTTTCCTTAATTTAAATTATTAAATTTATGGACTATGATGCAACTTAGGAAACTTCCTTACCTACTTGACCCTAAGGCAGGTCAGTTTAGGTACGACGACGAGCGAAGCGAGGAGGAGTGTTAGGTTGAACTGTGACCACAGCGCGCGAGCCGAGCGAGCGAAGCGAGCGTGCCGCGGCAGCGGCCGGCGAAGCGCCAGGACCGAATTTTAAAATAATAATCTTACTAAATATTTACTTACTAAGTTTATTACCAACTTTACTCACAAAGTTTATTCGGTGGTGTAAAAAAATAAACATTTAATGCATTTATTTATTAATAACAAATAATAATTCATACACAAAACGAAACAAAAAAAAAATCGTTGTCATTACAAATTGCGAATATAGACGTTGTAACAGTTATAATAAGGAAGGTTATTGCTTTTAACATTCTGGAAATGATGCTGTATGGATTTTAAAAGTTATGGGCATCGACTTTTATGACTAACAATAATTATGACCTACATAAAACTGACCACCGATTTATGATATAAATTTTTATGACTTATGACAATATGACTAAAAAAAATTCGGACCTACAACGTTATTCGCTTCAAAAATCGAACTTCAAACTTTATGGGAACCAATAGAGACCCTTTGAATGGGATCCCTTTCTTTCCCATATATTTGTTAATCCGAATTTCGTTAGTCAGAAATTGATATCCATATAATTTACTGATATAAGCATCAATGGTCATAATTTTTGTTAAGTATAACGATTAATAGATCTAACATTACTAACCTATAACATTACATACTCTAATTACAAAAGGTATAAAATTGCTGACTATAACATTCAAAGGTCTATCTATAATTTTTTAGAAATATTTTAAGTCATACATTTGAAGGATCAAATGGTTCTTACTCATATTGTTTTAATAACTTACCGAATTTCATCCAAAAAATTGAATATAAAATACGAAATTAATAACTTTCCTTAATTTAAATTATTAAATTTATGGACTATGATGCAACTTAGGAAACTTCCTTACCTACTTGACCCTAAGGCAGGTCAGTTTAGGTACGACGACGAGCGAAGCGAGGAGGAGTGTTAGGTTGAACTGTGACCACAGCGCGCGAGCCGAGCGAGCGAAGCGAGCGTGCCGCGGCAGCGGCCGGCGAAGCGCCAGGACCGAATTTTAAAATAATAATCTTACTAAATATTTACTTACTAAGTTTATTACCAACTTTACTCACAAAGTTTATTCGGTGGTGTAAAAAAATAAACATTTAATGCATTTATTTATTAATAACAAATAATAATTCATACACAAAACGAAACAAAAAAAAAATCGTTGTCATTACAAATTGCGAATATAGACGTTGTAACAGTTATAATAAGGAAGGTTATTGCTTTTAACATTCTGGAAATGATGCTGTATGGATTTTAAAAGTTATGGGCATCGACTTTTATGACTAACAATAATTATGACCTACATAAAACTGACCACCGATTTATGATATAAATTTTTATGACTTATGACAATATGACTAAAAAAAATTCGGACCTACAACGTTATTCGCTTCAAAAATCGAACTTCAAACTTTATGGGAACCAATAGAGACCCTTTGAATGGGATCCCTTTCTTTCCCATATATTTGTTAATCCGAATTTCGTTAGTCAGAAATTGATATCCATATAATTTACTGATATAAGCATCAATGGTCATAATTTTTGTTAAGTATAACGATTAATAGATCTAACATTACTAACCTATAACATTACATACTCTAATTACAAAAGGTATAAAATTGCTGACTATAACATTCAAAGGTCTATCTATAATTTTTTAGAAATATTTTAAGTCATACATTTGAAGGATCAAATGGTTCTTACTCATATTGTTTTAATAACTTACCGAATTTCATCCAAAAAATTGAATATAAAATACGAAATTAATAACTTTCCTTAATTTAAATTATTAAATTTATGGACTATGATGCAACTTAGGAAACTTCCTTACCTACTTGACCCTAAGGCAGGTCAGTTTAGGTACGACGACGAGCGAAGCGAGGAGGAGTGTTAGGTTGAACTGTGACCACAGCGCGCGAGCCGAGCGAGCGAAGCGAGCGTGCCGCGGCAGCGGCCGGCGAAGCGCCAGGACCGAATTTTAAAATAATAATCTTACTAAATATTTACTTACTAAGTTTATTACCAACTTTACTCACAAAGTTTATTCGGTGGTGTAAAAAAATAAACATTTAATGCATTTATTTATTAATAACAAATAATAATTCATACACAAAACGAAACAAAAAAAAAATCGTTGTCATTACAAATTGCGAATATAGACGTTGTAACAGTTATAATAAGGAAGGTTATTGCTTTTAACATTCTGGAAATGATGCTGTATGGATTTTAAAAGTTATGGGCATCGACTTTTATGACTAACAATAATTATGACCTACATAAAACTGACCACCGATTTATGATATAAATTTTTATGACTTATGACAATATGACTAAAAAAAATTCGGACCTACAACGTTATTCGCTTCAAAAATCGAACTTCAAACTTTATGGGAACCAATAGAGACCCTTTGAATGGGATCCCTTTCTTTCCCATATATTTGTTAATCCGAATTTCGTTAGTCAGAAATTGATATCCATATAATTTACTGATATAAGCATCAATGGTCATAATTTTTGTTAAGTATAACAATTAATAGATCTAACATTACTAACCTATAACATTACATACTCTAATTACAAAAGGTATAAAATTGCTGACTATAACATTCAAAGGTCTATCTATAATTTTTTAGAAATATTTTAAGTCATACATTTGAAGGATCAAATGGTTCTTACTCATATTGTTTTAATAACTTACCGAATTTCATCCAAAAAATTGAATATAAAATACGAAATTAATAACTTTCCTTAATTTAAATTATTAAATTTATGGACTATGATGCAACTTAGGAAACTTCCTTACCTACTTGACCCTAAGGCAGGTCAGTTTAGGTACGACGACGAGCGAAGCGAGGAGGAGTGTTAGGTTGAACTGTGACCACAGCGCGCGAGCCGAGCGAGCGAAGCGAGCGTGCCGCGGCAGCGGCCGGCGAAGCGCCAGGACCGAATTTTAAAATAATAATCTTACTAAATATTTACTTACTAAGTTTATTACCAACTTTACTCACAAAGTTTATTCGGTGGTGTAAAAAAATAAACATTTAATGCATTTATTTATTAATAACAAATAATAATTCATACACAAAACGAAACAAAAAAAAAATCGTTGTCATTACAAATTGCGAATATAGACGTTGTAACAGTTATAATAAGGAAGGTTATTGCTTTTAACATTCTGGAAATGATGCTGTATGGATTTTAAAAGTTATGGGCATCGACTTTTATGACTAACAATAATTATGACCTACATAAAACTGACCACCGATTTATGATATAAATTTTTATGACTTATGACAATATGACTAAAAAAAATTCGGACCTACAACGTTATTCGCTTCAAAAATCGAACTTCAAACTTTATGGGAACCAATAGAGACCCTTTGAATGGGATCCCTTTCTTTCCCATATATTTGTTAATCCGAATTTCGTTAGTCAGAAATTGATATCCATATAATTTACTGATATAAGCATCAATGGTCATAATTTTTGTTAAGTATAACGATTAATAGATCTAACATTACTAACCTATAACATTACATACTCTAATTACAAAAGGTATAAAATTGCTGACTATAACATTCAAAGGTCTATCTATAATTTTTTAGAAATATTTTAAGTCATACATTTGAAGGATCAAATGGTTCTTACTCATATTGTTTTAATAACTTACCGAATTTCATCCAAAAAATTGAATATAAAATACGAAATTAATAACTTTCCTTAATTTAAATTATTAAATTTATGGACTATGATGCAACTTAGGAAACTTCCTTACCTACTTGACCCTAAGGCAGGTCAGTTTAGGTACGACGACGAGCGAAGCGAGGAGGAGTGTTAGGTTGAACTGTGACCACAGCGCGCGAGCCGAGCGAGCGAAGCGAGCGTGCCGCGGCAGCGGCCGGCGAAGCGCCAGGACCGAATTTTAAAATAATAATCTTACTAAATATTTACTTACTAAGTTTATTACCAACTTTACTCACAAAGTTTATTCGGTGGTGTAAAAAAATAAACATTTAATGCATTTATTTATTAATAACAAATAATAATTCATACACAAAACGAAACAAAAAAAAAATCGTTGTCATTACAAATTGCGAATATAGACGTTGTAACAGTTATAATAAGGAAGGTTATTGCTTTTAACATTCTGGAAATGATGCTGTATGGATTTTAAAAGTTATGGGCATCGACTTTTATGACTAACAATAATTATGACCTACATAAAACTGACCACCGATTTATGATATAAATTTTTATGACTTATGACAATATGACTAAAAAAAATTCGGACCTACAACGTTATTCGCTTCAAAAATCGAACTTCAAACTTTATGGGAACCAATAGAGACCCTTTGAATGGGATCCCTTTCTTTCCCATATATTTGTTAATCCGAATTTCGTTAGTCAGAAATTGATATCCATATAATTTACTGATATAAGCATCAATGGTCATAATTTTTGTTAAGTATAACGATTAATAGATCTAACATTACTAACCTATAACATTACATACTCTAATTACAAAAGGTATAAAATTGCTGACTATAACATTCAAAGGTCTATCTATAATTTTTTAGAAATATTTTAAGTCATACATTTGAAGGATCAAATGGTTCTTACTCATATTGTTTTAATAACTTACCGAATTTCATCCAAAAAATTGAATATAAAATACGAAATTAATAACTTTCCTTAATTTAAATTATTAAATTTATGGACTATGATGCAACTTAGGAAACTTCCTTACCTACTTGACCCTAAGGCAGGTCAGTTTAGGTACGACGACGAGCGAAGCGAGGAGGAGTGTTAGGTTGAACTGTGACCACAGCGCGCGAGCCGAGCGAGCGAAGCGAGCGTGCCGCGGCAGCGGCCGGCGAAGCGCCAGGACCGAATTTTAAAATAATAATCTTACTAAATATTTACTTACTAAGTTTATTACCAACTTTACTCACAAAGTTTATTCGGTGGTGTAAAAAAATAAACATTTAATGCATTTATTTATTAATAACAAATAATAATTCATACACAAAACGAAACAAAAAAAAAATCGTTGTCATTACAAATTGCGAATATAGACGTTGTAACAGTTATAATAAGGAAGGTTATTGCTTTTAACATTCTGGAAATGATGCTGTATGGATTTTAAAAGTTATGGGCATCGACTTTTATGACTAACAATAATTATGACCTACATAAAACTGACCACCGATTTATGATATAAATTTTTATGACTTATGACAATATGACTAAAAAAAATTCGGACCTACAACGTTATTCGCTTCAAAAATCGAACTTCAAACTTTATGGGAACCAATAGAGACCCGTTTTGAATGCCTCAATACACAAAAAAAGGATTTTATTAATGAAACTATCGCGAAAAATGCACTTTAAAAGTTTATTTTTTTTATTTGCTAGGTAATTAAAGATTTTGTTCGTTCATTTGATGTCTGTCAATTAAGTGTGACAGGACTAAGACAACATGGTAACAAAATCGTTTCCTAAAATGCGTTTATCATAGCGTAACGGGCTAAAACGGTTTTAGGCAAAAAATATAATTTTCTCTTAAAATAGACTCAATCCAGAAAACTTCATACGACATTTTTTACTTCAAATTTGGTCAGAAATCCGCTGTTGATTTTTTTCCCCTTCCTCATGGGCACCGTGTATAACACTAGAAACGAGTTTGAATGCCCATTCTCACCAATTGTAAGTAAGCCTAAACTTCGAAATAAACAGAAGATGCCATCACTCTCACATACATACCAACTGAAAACAACGCAAGTTCAAAAAACAAACCAGTATCACAACATGACAAAATAACTATTATCGGCGATCAGAATGCAAGAAAACTACCCACTTCGCTATTGCTTCACAGCCCTTTCCCTTTAGAGTGGGCATGGCTTGCAGCTGGGGGACCAGCTGCTGCCTGTACCCTGCTCTGTGCGGGGGCCTCCGGGTGTTGTGGAGGCTCTGGGTTATCTGTTACCTGCGCTGCTTTACGCTGGTTGTACTTCCGCCGCTGTCTCTTGTTCATCTTGTGCGGCTTCTTGGGAGTTGCAGCGGTCTGGGCAGGGGTGTTTGGTTCTGTCCGTTTACCGGACTTCCCCTTGTGCCCGTTTTTGCCTCCGCTCTGCACAGTCCAACCAGCGTGAATTTGCAAGCGATTTGAAAGCAAAGCATGCGCGCGGCGTGTTCGTCGCGTGCCCGCAACCAATTCGTCGCGATTATGCCGCGACCGCAAGACGAATACGCCGCAACTGCGCAGCAAGTTTGCCGTGTCAAGAGTTGGAATCCATTATGTAAGTGACTGTCCAAGACTCAGATCACTCTCAGCGATTTATTATCGCTGCAAAATCGCGACGCACCCATATTCATAATTAAATAGTCGGGTAATTCCGAACGTCACAAATGCTCGTATAATTTCGGAAGGGGAATCTCTCGACGCTCTCATATCCGAGCAATTCTCAAAAAGTTTGTGGATTTGGATTCCGGGTTTGAATCCCAACAAGGGCATTTATCACAAATATTTTTTCCTTGGTTGTGGCTGCCTATGTATTTAAATATCTATAGGTACATAATTATGTATCTATCTATTATATACAGCGCGTCCCACGGCGATGCCACATGGAAGACTTCATTTTATTTTTAAGACTTAGTAAAATTGCATTAAAATTTCTTTGTTTTTTTTTTTTGAAAAAAAAAATAGTATGATAAACAAAAATATCGCCTTGTAAGAGGAAACCTACCTTAATTATCACAAATGAGCATCTTACTGAAAGAAGACATTATTTCGATTTAAAAAACCATTTCCAACTTGTTTTCAATATATATTTTTTAATTGTATGGAAATAAAATATCTCGACGTCGGAGAAAAATTACCTTAATTATTGTAAATGAACATCTTCCTGGAAGAAGACATTATTTCGATTTAAAAACAAGTTGAATTGCGTTTTAAATAATTTCATGGTTAACCCGGGAATCGAACCCACTACACGAGAACTCGTCTCTTTATCATGGACTTAAATTATAATTTATAATAAGGAAATGATGCGTACTTCTTAAGTGGGTACTGATTCATTAGTTTTATAGGTACCTACTTTCAAATGAAAAGGATAGTTTTATGACATAATAAATTTTTTCTAACAAAATTTCACATCAAATGAAAAAAAAATGGTCTGCCTTTTGTTTCCGACCTATGTTATTTGTTATTTAGCAAAAAAATAATTATCACATTGAATCCTTTCGATCGGTATGACAAAGCTACAGCATATTTTTTTCTCGTGTAGGTAGCGGGTCCGATTCCCGGGTTAACCATGAAATTATTTAAAATGCAATTCAACTTGTTTTTAAATCGAAATAATGTCTTCTTCCAGAAAGATGTTCATTTACAATAATTAAGGTATTTTTTCTCCGACGTTGAGATATTTTTTCCATACAATTAAAAAAAAATTAAAGCAAGTTGGAATTTGTTTTTTAAACCGAAATAATGTATTGTGTTCTTTCAGTAAGATGCTCATTTACGATAATTAAGGTATGTTTCCTCTGATAAGGCGATATTTTTATTATTCATTAAATTTTTTTTCAAAAAAATATCTAAAAAATTTGAATGCAATTTTACTAAGTCTTAAAAATAAAATGAAGTCTTCTTTCAGCAAAATACGTTATCTATGATATTTAAGGTACTTTCCCTCCATGTGGCATCGCCATGGCACGCCCTGTATACTCGTATTGTTAGCTTGCGGCCGGAAGCCGTAGTAGTAAGGGTCACGGTCCATACAAAGTTAAGAAAAATTGTGCGCTGCGAGTTACAGTTTTGTAATTTTAACCAGAGCTAGAGGGTCTCAAAATAATTGTTTTTAGATGTGGAGGGAAAACCAATTCCCCCCCTGAGCGCGGGGGGAGGGGGGGGGGGTGAATGTGCATACGGAAGGGTTACGATTTTTTATTTTTATTAATTAATTAGGCCTACTATGCGTTGTTTGGTATCATTTTCGTGTAAAACAGACATGGAAAATCCATTTTTTATCATAAACATGACCAATTTCGTATAAAAAAGGAGATTTTTTGGAGTAAAAGTAATAGAAGTTACCGTTTTTATTTTAATTTAAGCGTCATATAAGTATTAAAAAACAAACTAATCAAATTTAAAAAAATACTGTAAGATAGCATATTTATTGCAGTTTTTATAAATATACACATTTTGTGGTCTTTCATACAAAATCACACTGAAAAAAAAATTGCACCTGTCGCGTACCTCAAACAAAAACCTCCGCGTAACCTCCTCCTACCTCAAAAAAGAGACTTTTGTGCCGGCAACTGCTCGTAGATTATACAGTATATTCTTGTACTTATGTACCAACATAATTATTGTTCATATTACAATTGTAAATATTTATTGATACGAAAGTAAATTGAATATTTTCTGATCTTTTTTTAAATAACCTAAGATTAATTTAGATTATTAAGAATTTTATTTCTTAAAATTCTATTTTTAGATTTTATCTATTATTGTATACCGCCACCGCGTGTATACAATACTATCAGTTTTACAAGTGTTATTTAGTTAACGATCTCATTACCAAAGACGATAAAGGCAATTTTCAGTAACCGGGACTAAACAACTCACCTAGTTCACCCACGTTAAAAGTTTATTTCATATGGAATTTGACAATCAATTGTTAAACGTTTACTTCATATCATCATTATTACCATATCAGCCGAAAGACGTCCACTGTTGAACATATGCCTCCCCCAAATGCCACAATGACCGGTCCTGCGCCACTCGCATCCAGCGAACTCCTGCGGCCTTCACTGTCCACCTTGTAGGGGGCCTACCCACGCTGCGCCTTCCACCTGCGAGGCCGCCACTTGAGAACCTTTCCGCCGCATCGGCCATCGGTTCTACGTGCAATGTGCCCCGCTCACTGCCACTTTAGTTTATGATTTGGAGAGCTATATCGCAGAGCTATGGAGCTATACTTTGGTTCTGCTGCGGATCGTCTCATTTCTAATGCGACCTCGCAGAGAGACTCCGACCATAGCCCTCTCCATTGCCCTGTGGGTGAATTTGAGCTTTCTTATGAGACCCATTGTAAGCGACCACGTTTCAGTACCGTATGTCATCACTCTTTTATAAGTCTTTGATCAGTGTGTGTTGCCACCACTGATCAAATATTTACATTCGTCTTCAAGCACTACGGAATATTTGACGAAAAGATGTGTCGTAGCTTCCCAAACGCTGCCCAACCGAGTCGGACTCGGGGATTGACCTCTTACTCAAAGTTGGACCTACCTAACTGGGTAGTTTGTCCTAGGTATACTCGTATTATCTATAGTCGTCTACACCTTCGAGTTTAGTCTCTGATTGTAAAGGGAGTTTTCGTCTTATCCATGTTCATCCTAAGACCAACTTGCTCGGAGGCGCTACTGAGGTCAGCAAGCATCGTACTGAAGAAATCTTCCAAGGTCGCAGCCAAGATCACCATATCATCAGCGAATCGAAGGTGAGTGAGGCACTCGCCATTTATGTTGATACCCAACCTTCTCCAGTTCAGTCTTAAAATTATCTTCCAGTGCAGCGGTAACCAGTTTAGGGGAGATGATACCTACTCGCCTGACTTCCCGCTGCAGTATAATATGCTTCAAACTCTGGTCTTGGAGTCGGATTGACATCGTGGCGCTCTCGTACAAACACCTCAACATTTCGACATAGCGGTAGTCTACTTGGAACCGTTATTACTGCCCAAAGTTTCGATCAAATCGAAGGCTTTGTGGGTTACGATGACGTACTAATGGGATTCAGTTTAGGTTTAGGGAAAGGGACAGTGATACACGACTCGTATAGGCTTGTCGCTTTCTCTCGACCTAAGTTGAACCGCATTAGTACGTCATGGTAACCCCCCTTATCGTAGTCCACAAACGTTAAACAGAAAGGCAGGGGCAGGTGACAGGTCTTCTGTATCACATTTACGAAACGCCAATTTGGAAACCGGCTTGTTCGGGAGGCTGGAAGTCATCAAGCCTACATGTAAGACGATTCGTAATGACTCTTGAAAACATCTTATAGGGAAATATGGCTCGGAAGTGAGATGAACCGGTAGTTCTTCAATACGGCGTTGTCGCCTTTTTTCAAGAACATTACCACCACTCTTCTGTTCCCTTCCGGAGTGGAACAACTTCTGAAGGGCCGTAGGGAATGGTTTACCACCTGCTTTCAGAAGCTCATCTGTAATTCCGTCTTCCCCAGACGCCCTGTTATTTTTGAGCTGTTCAAGAGCCATTCTAATATCACATAGGCTGATGTCTGGGATATCCTTTGTATAGTGCCCGGTCAGTCACTTACTTCATAAGAAATGTATCAATTATCAAATTTCGTGTAAAATAAACGTTTAACCCGGATTGCTTGGTTAACCCAGGTTGTGGCAATTTGCCCTAACAGACATTAAAGAGCATTTTGTTTACGCGGAATTGCTAAATTCCCGCAGTAGAAATGTACTGTCAACAATAAGTCAAAGCTACGTCCCTTTTTCGTTCGAGGTACGCGACAGTTGCAATTTTTTTACGACTTATTTTTGCATGGAAAGTTTCAAAAAGTATATATTTTTAAAAACTACAATAAATATGCTATCTTGTAGTATTTTATTTAATTTCATATGTTTATTTGGTAATACTTATATAAAGCTTCAATCAAAATAAAAACGGTGATTATTTTGCATTTATACCGATAATTCTTTTTTTATATATGAAACTCCTCGTGTTTATTATCAAAAATGAATTCCCCGTGTCTGTTTCACACGAAAATTATACTAAACAATGCATAGTAGGCCTAAATATTAGGCGAAAAAATATTAAACATAACCCTTCCGTTTGCACATTCAACCCCCTCCCCCCTCGTTCAGGGGGGGAACTGGTTTTCCCTCCACATCTAAAAATTGTTATTTTTACACCTTCTAGCTCTGGTAAAAATTACAAAACTGTAACTCACACCGCACAATTTTTTCCATTTGGACCCCTACTACTTAACCGTTTTTAATATTGAAAGGTATCATTAGAATCCGCGTGACGTCGCGGGTAACATAAATATGAAAGAAACCTATCGAATTTGGTATCAAAATGAAGAGTTTCGAACAATTACGAATATGTACATAACTTATATAATTTATATATCTGTAACTTATTCAAGAAGAGCGATATTCATTAAAATTCACTCAAAGCACAAAGAATAATATGTGATCCAAACGCTATGATTTGGGTATCAAATAAAAGCATTTTACATGCAGATTGTAAATACATATACAAGTTATATGTGTAAGTATAATAATTATATGTATGAAGAGAAAACTCGAAATGTTCTACATCGCGGTATTGAAATTTTTCTTTGAAGTCTAAGCCGTGACAGAACTGTCACCGCTGACACGGGGCTTAGTGTGTATGAAGCAGATACATTGTATATACGTGTTTGTGGTCCAGTAGTACAACGCACGGCTGCTACGCCGCGGTCGTGGGTTCCATCCCAGGCTTGTGCCGATGAGTTTTTCGAAAAACTTATGTATGGACATCATCATTTGATATCAGCACAAGTGCTTTACGGTAAAGGAAAACATCGTGAGGTAACCTGTTTGTGAGTTCCCAACAAGTATTGTGCCCGCGTCGGGACCACGCAAAATAGGCACGTTAGATGTCGAGTTGCGAAAAATAGCCATAATACAATATTTAACAAAAATGGAAATAACATGTACCTACGTAGTTTGCGAGATAAGAGACATTTAACCACATGTTTATGCTTAGCACATGATTGGTAGGTACGTCTGTTTGTCACTGCGAGATAGATTTTCCATCTTTTACTAACTACGAGTATATGAATAAGAGAGGGATTTTGCAGCGACATACTGTCGCACTAATCATGTGCTAAGTGCCATGTACAGTCGACAAAAGAGCGCCCTTTACAGGCCCCGCACACTAACAAGTTATCTCAGACGCACGACACACACTACGAAGAAGTCCTGTGCTAGTGTGCGTGATAGTTCAAATTTAAGAGCTTGTATTTTCTACCTTATCATAATTATCATAAAATTTACTTTACAAAATAATACAGATTTTAGAAATATGTTCGCACTGTAAGACCATAATACATTGATTCAAGATTCAATTTCGCCTAAAGTAAAAAAAATATGTCGCCTTATTTTATAAAAGGTTATTGTCTAGTTTCACGTTAGTTACAACTTTGTGTCATTAGTATTAAGGTTCAAAGTTAATTATATTTAATATCGTAGGCTACCATTCAAATTCTTTGACGCCAATTACCTTTACTTGAATGAGGTGGATATTTTATTAATCTACCCGCAATATATACATATCGTTATAACAATATTGTGGGTAATGGGTATGGCATTAAATTTCATTTCATTGCTAACCGACCTTCGTTGCAAGCATTGTTCATTTTACTTTCTTGTTACCTATTGATTTTGATTGTTTTGTATTAACATGGAGAATACGCGTATTTCGGATTGAAGTGGGCCGAAATTATTATTATATATTATTATTCATAAACAGAACGTTTCGTTAAGTGAAATCGCACGAAGATGAATGATATCAGTAAGTAATACTCTTAGATAGCTACTTATTAAAAGAAACGCATGGTTTTTGTGTGAATAAGTAATTTCAATTAAAAATATAATCATTTACCTATTATTTATCTAGTACGAGTGAGTATATTGACACGTTTGACGTTCAGTTAATTACGAAACATGTTAATCTTATACTAAATTTACTTTGCAGAGACCAACAGTGCAACTATGGGCTGTGGGTTCGCCGGTTTGCTGAGACGGGAAATGTGAAATCAGAGCATTTCCGCCCGAATCCTGGAGCGTATACTGACGCGTCTATGCTTCATCAGGACGTTGTTGCGTCACATTCAAACGACCCGTTCATCATCTCAGCACCCGTGTGACAGCAGCCAGGCATGATGTGATCTTGCAGACCGTGCGGAACCACTTAAGCGCGGCTGGATAAAGATGTCGAAGACCCGCGAAAAAAATTGCGCTGACAAGGGACCACATAGATAACACTAACAGACTGCGATTTGCAATGAAATATCTAGACTTTGGTTGGTGTAATAACGTAGTGATATTTACCTACTGACGAAAAATCGTTTAAGTCGGATAAAGACGGCCGTAAAATTTTGTGGAGAAAAAAGGTGAGCGTTATTGTGAATAAAACTTTTTACCGTGTACGGCTAGTGGTAGTTTGACTCTAGGGTATTGGGGCTGGATGTCATCGATGGGGCCCGGGGAGCTGGTGCAAGTTGGAAGTCGCAATA
>JALPQI010013370.1:0-22629 GCA_025490895.1 Thaumatotibia leucotreta | reverse complement strand
GGGGAAATCAAGCCACTTAAAATAATTAAAAGGAATTGACAAGACTTTTGAATTTAACCATTTATTTCGAAAAGCCTGGAAGAATTAAGAATGTTTTTTCGAGCTTTTATTCTCAGTAAAGATGTCAAAAAGAAAATGGATAATATCACAAACGTCCCTAGTGGAATTCGAACCCACGTACTTAGCTTCTGTGGCTGATGCCTGAAGCTACCCGGTGTGAGCGGATACAGTCAAATTTTGATACTTATAAGCGTTTGTTACATTTTCTCTCAGTCATTTCATCTAACAAGTAAGTACCGTAACGTTTTGTATGTTCATTAAATCGTATGCGCTACCAATTTTTGCCTAGTTTGACATAAGTAAGTTGCTATTATCAAAACGTTTCTTATTTTAACCTTACACAAAACTACTTTGGAGCTATTTATTGCTAAGTTAACTAATTCATTTCATAATTTTTGCCGATAGGATATACGAAAAACATCATTGTGCCTTCACGGACTAAAATACTTTCAAATTTCAAAGAAATTTTGGGTTAAGTGTCAAAATCCAGACGTAGATAGGAAACTACGGAATTTATTAATTATGAACATAAAATGATTGATTATCAAATATTGCAAGTTTTCAGAGATACATAGATAATCATTAAAAACAAAAACTCTAAAATCTGTATCCGGTAAAAACTTTTATCAAAGTTTAGTCCCAACTCGCCCCATTTTACTACACCATATTCATAAACTGTCACCATATCCCGTAGGCGAACTAAAGTAACTGACATATCCCTCCGGATTAGCAAGCTGAAGTGGCAATGGGCAAGGCTCACATTGCATGCAGAGCAGATAGTCGATGGGTCGAAAAGTGCTCGAGTGGAGATCACGGCTAGGCAAACGCAGCGTAGGACGTCCACCCACAAGATGGACAGAAAACCTTATTAAGGTCGCCGGGACACGCTGGATGCAGGTCGTATCTAACCGGTATATTGGAGGTCCAGAGGGGAGGCCTATGTTCAGCAGTGGACGCCGTCTTATGGCTGAGATGATGATGAGGATGATATTCATAAAAATCTTTCGATAGATTACTTTCTTCCGACCCTACCCAAAACTTGTAAGATATGTTGTAATCGTAAGACCCACATTTAAATAAATTACGATTTGATTTCGGACCGGGAAACATTTACTGACAAGGCATCCCTTTTGAATTGCGTAAATCTACATTTGAAAAGGCTTTTTGTAAGGTAAAGATATGTAGGAAAAGATTTTCTCAAACGACATATTATTAGGTCCTTGTCCTTTGAAATCGGCGTTTTATTCATCGACTTCAGTTACTACCTAATTAGTTCTTTCACTTTAGTTGGTACCTTACCTTGGTAACTTTGGTATAGTTTTTAGGGTTCCGTAGTAAATTCGTATGAACTCAGTATATAAAAAAATCCGGTGCACTTGTATTTCTTTTTCACGCTAGATTTGAATCCATACATTAAAAATTAGAAACAAAAGATAATTTCATTTAAAAATCACAAATGTGTCATGTTTTTTAGGGACACAAAATAAGACAACGAAAAGAATTTTGACACAAATTCGCTCTCTGTTCCCATATCCCTATGTATGCTTAAATCTTTAAAACTACGCAATGGATTTTGATATGATTCTTCATAGATAGTGTGATTGCAGAGGAAGGTTTTAGTATCAGTATTTTACCTGTTGGCCTTACCACATTATATTATACATTTGTCACCACCGCAACTCCTCCTGCGGGTGTCGTAAAAGTCGACTAAGGGATCGAAGTGTCACTGACCATTATTTGATAAAAGATTGATGATGGGCAGCAGCGTTATCATAGTGGCCATACTGCGGTCGCCAATCCCCTTGCCCAACGTGGCGATTATGGGCATTTACCTCCTAATGCGTCTATCTATACGCATAGTTAATAGGAGAGGCCTACGTCCAGCAGTGGACAGAGATAAGCTGACAATGTGATGATGATGATGATGATGATGACGTTATTTTCTGTTTTAAGTAAAACAAGTGTACTACTACTTGAGTTTAGTACTGAATTACAAGACCCCGATGTACGTGAAATTCGCTTTTTCGCGATTTTTTCTGGAACGCATTACTCGCATAAAACGAGGTATTACTGTATAGTTACTTATCTACGAGGTATAGTTACACACTAACGCAACAAAATGTAATAAAATACATTAAAACTACGAAAAAGTAAAAACATGGAAGCCGCACGCCATCCTGAATTGCCTTTCAGAAACGATTCTGAATTTTAGTTGACAAGTGTCACCTCTTCAATTCATCACGGCAATGAATTTCAAAATCTATATACAAACTTAAACCGCCATATAAAATTAGTTGTGATTGGTCCATCAAAATTTTGATTGGCTATATTCTACATAATATAAACAGTTGTCAGAGTTGTTGCGCCGAAATCTGCGCGGTGTTAAGAAAAGCGCTATATCCTGCCCATTTTGGCACAATTTTATTGAACAATTGCTTTTACTATACAAGTCCCACCAATTATCATCTGAGGTGGGATGTCAGCAAGGTGACCCTCTTGGGCCAGCAATTTTCAGTTTAGCCATAAATCACATAATACAAAAAATTAAATCTAAATTTAATGTCTGGTATCTAGACGATGGGACCCTAGGAGGTGACGTGGATACCGTACTGTCCGATTTGTCTCTTATCAAAACTAATTTTGAAAATATTGGTTTAGAACTAAATTATAGTAAATGCGAACTCTTTATTCAAAAGACTTCCTATAGTTTGACTGTTTTAAAATCCAAATTTGATTGTCTGACTCCTGGTATAAAAATAGTAGACAAATATTCACTTTGCCTCCTGGGTTCTCCTATTTTTGAAGAATCCTTTCCCGATTACATTTCTAACTCAATTTCTAAATTCCAAAATCACGCAAATCGTCTACTCGAAATTAGCCCTCATTATGCTCTTGCAATTCTTAAGTTTTGTCTTTTTGTCCCTAAATTGACATACGTGCTCCGTTGCTGTCCGTTCTGGAAAAATATTAATTTATTAACACCTTTAGACGACTTAATCAAAATTACCATAGAAAAAATTCTAAATATTCAGCTAACGGAGCGTTCCTGGTCCCAAGCATCCCTCCCTATTCGGTATGGGGGTTTAGGGATACGAAAAATTTCATGTGTGGCTTCTCCTGCATTTTTGGCATCCGTCCACAGCACGTCTGATCTCACAGGAAAGATCCTAAGGGCTCTGCCTATTAACTGTGAGACTGCGGGTTTGGAGGACGCCAAAAATGCATTCAAAATTGCTTGCCCTTCTAAAAATTTTCCTGACAACCAAAAATCGCAAAGGAGCTGGGACAATGTGTATTGTGATCTAACATACAATTCTCTTCTAAACAGCTCTGCAGGTCCGGATCGTGCGAGACTTTTGGCGGTCGGAACCCGGGAAGCTGGTTACTGGCTGCATGCCCATCCTTCGGCTAGTACTGGTACTTTCCTGGATCCGGCCTCTCTTAGGCTCGCAACCGGCCTGAGACTCGGGGCCGCGGTATGTACCCCTCACTTATGCTGTTGTGGCACAGACGTGGACCGACTGGGACACCACGGACTAAGTTGTCAAAAAAGCGCAGGCCGTATTTCCAGACATGCGACGCTTAACGACATAATCCGCAGGTCTCTTGCCACGATCAACGTACCTGCTCTTCTTGAGCCTACTGGTATTATTAGGGATGATGGCAAGAGACCTGATGGTGTGTCTTTGGTTCCTTGGAGCTTGGGACGGATGTTGGTATGGGATGCTACTTGCGTAGATACCCTGGCACCGTCCCATCTTCAACGAACTACGTTTAAGGCAGCCGCTGCGGCTGAAAATGCCGAATTTTTAAAACGTAATAAATATAAGGGACTCGGCAAAGAGTACGATTTTGTACCGTTTGGCGTAGAAACTTTAGGTTCTTGGGGCCCCAGCGCACGCAAATTGTTTGCTGAGATCGCGAAACGTCTGGTTGATGTAACTAGAGACCGAAGAGCTGGCGACTTCCTCGCACAACGCATCAGTATTGCGATACAGCGAGGAAATGCCGCCAGCATCCTCGGTACAATGCCACAAGGGCCAATCTTAGATATAGGTTAGGTTAAGTAGATTAGTTAGATTTAATCTATGTACATAAATTGTAGTTTTGAAAATAAATATATTAAAAAATTGCTTTTGGGGGCATTTTTGAGCTGGTGTTAGAGGTCCATGTTATATAAGGTCGCAGCATTGAGAGTACGCTCCCGCAAGGCCCGATTCTAGTAGGTCTGTGAGAATCGTATACAAATAGTTGTGTTTATCAAACAAACACCCACTGGAGCGCATCTTAAACACACGAGTGCTTTCACCTCATTCAAGACTTTTATCTTAACTTGTATATTTGAATTTGTGTGCTAATATTTACGCTGCATATAAATAAAATTTGACTTTGCCTGTGTCGATTGTTTGTATATGCAATCTGTTTGTCACGTAGAATTTCACGCTGTGTTTACTTTAGGCAAGCAAATTGGAGATTCTGCGTAATATGGTGGCACTGATTTTTTTTAAATGGCAGTTAGAATACATTTGTATCCTTTATGTCGGCTTGGCAGCCTCCATAGCCTAGTTGGTAGTGACCCTGCCTACGCAGCTGGAGGTTTCGGGTTCGAATCCCGGCGAGGGCATTATTTGTGTATTTATTTATCACAAATATATAATTTTGTTCAAGAATCTGTCTATGTATTTAAGTATCTATATATATATTGTATAGGTATATCGTCGCCTAGTACCCACATCACAAGCCTTGATTGAGCTTACCGTGGGACTAGGTTGATTTGTGTAACATGTCCCAAGATATTTATTTATCGAATGTCGTGGGGTTTATTATTAAGAATACGTACAGGACGCTTAGCCAAGTTGCCAATCGCTAACGCTTAGTAGCGTTTCGTAGTTTTCCCTCTCTGTCACTCTTTCATATTAGTGCGACAAAGACAGCTGCCTTTCGTTTACGATTGACGATTAAGCGTTAACGATTGGCAACTTGTCTAAGCACCCTGATATGACATTTCATATCGATATTGTCAATATCTATGAATACTAGTATAAGTAGTGACCCTCTTATATTTTGATAGCTATTCCCAATTTGCTGTTTGTAGAAATCAGTACTACAATGTCTTTTCATTACTAATTTTATCTTAGAACACAGACAAAAAGTTCTTATAGTTAAACTAATTCTAATAATGCTGGTCATTTCCTATGGTTTTTGAACACATTTTTGAGCACTAATAATAATATTGTCCGTAGGTACTAGGTAATAATTTCCATTATTTACGGCTTAAGTGGGCTTATCAAGAAGAAGACCCAGCTCAAAAAGGCTTAAGTTTGTTAATTCAAATATCAGTGAGATTACCTTGTTTGTACACATATTTTAAATGTAATTATAAAACTGGTTCCTGAAACAAGAAAAAGAGTCATCATCATCGTCATCAGCCTATGATAGTCCACTGCTGGACATAGGCCTCTCCTATTAACTATGCTTATAGACGCATTAGGAGGTAAATGCCCATAATCGCCACGCTGGGCAAGCGGATTGGCGATCGCAGTAATGTGTCCACTATGATGAATTGATGACGCTGCTGCCCATCATCAATCTTTTATTAAATAGCGGTCAGTGACACTTGAATCCCTTAGTCGACTCTTACGACACCCGCAGGAGGAGTTGAGGTGGTGACAAATGTATTCTTACTGCCGTCACCACACGGCTAGAAAAACAGTAAAAAAATCAAATTAAAGCTGCCTAAAGTGGATGATTACGAGAAAAATAACTCATGAAATTCAAATTCAAATAATTTATTATATGAAAGTGAGTAGTAATAAATGGTGTACAGTAGTTTTGTAGTTCTTCACCTCGTGGGTTTCGTTTAATTTTCGATTGATATTTCGGTAAACTCTCATCATATTATAATAACGGTGTCTCTCTAAATACCTATGCATTTTACATTTCAAGTATCCTCTATGCGTATATCCTTTTAGCTCCATATTTTCCCTTTTTGATATAGTTCTATTATTTATTGCCACTTGTGTTAAGAATAAGTATCTTCCAGAAAGAATAATGATCCCTTTTGTTTTACTGAGCAATGTTTTCCTTTGCTTCACTACTTAGGAATATAACTGTGAAATACAACTGTGTACCAATCTTTTTATCTAGTTTTACTGGATATTTGTCGTTTATCCTATCTTGGGACTAAAATTTGATCCCGAAAGCTGTACTGAGATGCCACCTATTGTTACTCCCAGCAATAGCACCTGACACTTACTCATACAATGAAGTTGACTAAGAAAATTTGCAATGTTGAGATATTTTGATATTATCACCCTATTAAATAAATACTATTTAACAAAACTTACAAACTCCTCTCCCAAAATACATGACATTACTTTATGTAGATTTATATGAGAAAAATATTGTGATTCAAATAAATATTTCCTGTTAACATGTTACGCACTGGTATTTCCATCTTATGAATTGGTAATATTGTGATATAATGTATGTCTGGCTCATTCATACAAGGCGTCATTAAAAAATTTTGCTTTCAGGATTCCCTGGTTTTTCAGGTTAGTATTTTGCTTGCCACCCGTAGCTTAGATCACCTTATTCACTTTTATTTTCTTCCACCATTTTTTAAAATACGTGTACACTTATTTACTTAATATTTGAAATACCTATGCACAATAATTTACATATCTGACGGCAGTACGAATGATAGGCAGCAGCGTCATCATAGTGGACACATTACTGCAATCGTCAATTCGCTTGCTCAGCGTGGCGATTATGGGCATTTACCTCCTAATGCGTCTATATGCATAGTTGATAGGAGAGGCCTACGTCCAGCAGTGGACTAGCATAGGCTGATGATGATGATGAGGTACCAGTCACCAGTGTGTAACTAAAACATTAACCTTTTTGACGCCACGTCAAAAATACGTCTAATCTGAATGTGAACTTAGGCACGTGCGTTTAGGTTTATATTGCTGTATGAACCAAGACTTATATATTGGTCTTTGGCGTTGAACCTGCGGTGCCTATATATCAGTCGTTGGCGTCCAAAAAGTTAAATGTCACGATTGTCAATTGTTGGTTGCATAGCGAAATAATGCTCCATCACCTAATTTTACTAAGCTCCTTATTTTATTTTCTTTTTATCATTATCGCTTTTTTATTTAACACTTTAAACAATGTTTTCTTCAATCAAGACTTTTAAATATATCATCAAAATAATTTTAATTAAGTATTTATTTAATTGTGTCTTCAAGATTTTGGTACAATAAGAATTATTACAATTTGTACTGTTTATAGGCTTTTCAATTCACGTGTGATTAGTTATATTTGACACAAGTAAAGATGAGGATACGTATAGTTTTTGTTTTATTTTTCTCCGAATCCAAGTTTTGTCGATATTAGTCATATTATTATTTGGTTAAAAAAAATATTTTTTGGTGTTAGGTCGTATGAAACACTTAAGGGTCTCACCAAACCAATCGACGCGGAGTCGGCTTTCGCCGAGTGTTTTACACCACACTATTCGCATTTAGCCGATCGACCGTCTCCGCGGCTGAACACCTGCGTTAAGCAGTCTCAACCTCCTTACGGCCGCCGAAACGCTCGATCGGCTGCGATTTGCTACCGCAACAGTTGTAAAGCGGCGATCGGCTCTCCCGTGCTCCGTCCTGCTGTCGAGACGTCAGACAGCACGCGTACAGCCGCTGAGTCCGACGAACAGATAGATAGGACAGCGGGTGATCGGCAATCGTAAATCTCATTTTTGGAGACTAGTTGTTAGTAACTAGTTTGAAATTGAACAGACGTGTATGATTACGACAGTATTACTTCGTGTTGTCAGATCTATTGCAGATTTTAATGTGGGTAATAATTCAAATGAATAAATACAAACGCATCAGTAGCTACTTCGGCCGTCATCGGCTCTTTTCGGCCGTCGTCAGCTATGTTCGGCCGTCGAAGACGCTGAACGGCTTCCGCCAGCTCTGACCGGTCCTTATCGTAGGTACTCGGCCGTGATCGGAGCCGTTCAACTCTCTCCGGCACCGTACGGCGGTATTAGGAGATTTAGGAATGCGAACGTGTGCGTTAGGCTGCAAACGGGGTCGTACGAATGCGAACAGCTTTACGGCAAAACGCCGTTTTCCCGTCGAAAGACGTCGTTTCGCGCGGGCCGAGCCGATTTACGATGTCCTCGCTCTTATTGCGTTGACATAAAGCTTTTTCCGTACGCGGTTAGCCGAAACGGCGTCGACTAGTTTGGTGAGACCCAAACACACATGTAGGAAAAGATAACTCTGTTTTTTTAATGTTGCTTATTATACGGCCAAAATAAAAAAAATTTCGACCTAATCTACAAAAAATATCTAAAAATGGCTTTAAAAAATATTTTGTTGATGTGATGACCTGAGGCCTATTTCTTGAAAGCTTGAAACTTGTAATACATACGGAAGTCCTTGTCTAATTAATAGTGTCCAAAAGAGAATTCCACTTGTATTACGTATACAAGTTACTAGCGTTCGAGAAACGGACCCCTGTAATGCTATAAAAAAGAGCTGTACAGGGTGGTCCAAACCTTGACGTCAAAATTTTTTTTAGATTCCTCACGTCATGAGCTATCAGAATATACCCTATGTATGTAGTTTTCGAGTTATGAATTTTTGAAAATTTTTTTTTGAGAAATTCTGGAATGAAGAAATTTATTAATAAAAAAAAACTGTTGGGATTTTTAACTAGTTTCTTTTTGTAAAAGTATTACTACAAATAAAGCATTTACTGAAAAAAAAAATAGCGTCGTCACTTTGATACAAGTAGGATAAAAAAATACCAAATTCAAAATTTTACGCTAAAAACGCATCTAAATAGCATTAATGTACGTAAATAAATAAAATAAAACTTATCCCAAGAATTTTTGGTAATCTAAAGACTGCCTTAGACCTTAAACCTTCGTAAAAGAAAAAAAAAAGTGATACTTAATAATGCGAATTTTTCAGAGCAGTCGCTCAAATAAAGTTAAAAAAAACTTCTAAATTTTTAATTTAAAACTAAAGTGAAATTTCGTCTGTTTTGTTGTTCTTATCAATAACCAAAGACAGAAAATACCACGAAAACTCAATTTGTGTAGTTATTCAAGTAATTTTTTACTACTTTAAAATTTTAAGCTTTTTTAAGTTTATTTGACAGACTACTCCGAAAAATCCTCATTATTAAGTATCACTTTTTTTTTATTTTACGAAGGTTTTAGGTCTAGGGCAGTCTTTACAATACCAAAAATCCTTGGGATATGTTTTATTTTTTTTTATTTACGTACATTAATGCTATTTTGATGCATTTTTAACGTAAAATTTTGAATTTGGTATTTTTTATCCTACTTGTATCAAAGTCAGGACGCAAATTTTTTTGTCAGTAAATGCTTTATTTGTAGTAATACTTTTACAAAAGAGAAAATATTTAAAAAACCCAATAGTTTTTTTTTAATCAATAAATTTCTTCATTCCAGAATTCTCAAAAAAATTTTTTTTCAAACATTCATAACTCGAAAACTACAAAAAATCGGCTAACATACATGGGGTATATTCTGATAGCCCATGACGTAGGGAACCTAGAAAAAATTTTTTGACGTCAAGGTTTGGACCACCCTGTATAAAAGAGAGGGATATCTTTTATTATTTAGTAGGTCAAGAATAAAACGTGTGGTAAAAATCTAGCTTTTTTAGTACCTAGGTACCCTCGTTGTTAGTAAAGTAGTATCAATTTAATACTCCATTATTATTTACCCTCAAAGGGTCGCAGGCTTTATTAAATAATTTAGCATTCCTGGAGAACCATTCCAATATCGAAGTCTATTTCTTGATTTGATATTTAATATTCAAAATGACATATTGAAACGTTTAATCATTTAAAAGGATAAGTTTGCATGTGTTCTTAGTTTGAGTTTCTGTAAATACAGCGGCTTACTACTTTGTTTTGTTTCGAAAGTCAATAAATGTACATAACTGTTTAACGATACAATAACTGGAAGTATAATTGGAAATACATAATAATACTTCTGGAAACGAACTTTTACTTGTTTATCCGTTATAAAAACTTATTTGTGACGGCACATTAAGTTAAACCTACAAGTTAATATTCAGAACAAAATTTTAATAAAATACTTTACGCCTCCCGTAGGTAATATTATGAAGCCACCAACGCCAAGTCACGTGGCCGGCAAATAATTTCGATGCAAATATCGTATCGAATCAGTTTTCAATCAAAACGATTTTTCAAAAGTTTTAATTTACTTTTTTCATGAACATGCTCTCCCTGGAGCAAATTTGTTTTTCTGCATCATATTTGTTTCTTTTCATTTTGTGTAGAATGCAAACTATTTCCTTTGACTCTGTAATATTTGTTTTATAATAAGAGAAAATAGTTTTATAAACGTGAACTTTATCATAATTATAGTTTCGAGTCCTAGAGCTTCAATTGCCAATAAAACTTTGTAATGACAATGATATAAAAATTAGTTTAGGTACGGCTCTGATAGATTGGTTATTCCTGACTATCCATTCTCTCTCTCTCCTATTTAAGAGCTTTGCTCTTTTCGGTGTAGCTCAAAGTACGTTCGCCACTTTCCTTGATCCCATACCATCTTCAGGTTTCGATACGACGTGACTTTCACGTTCTCTTTGATTTGTTCTATGTAATTTTTTCTTGGTCTTCCGCTTCCACGCTTTCCTTCAATCATTCCCTGCACTATTATTTTTTACTATCCGTATAATGGACAGATTACTTGCGATGTTAAAAGTAGTTGCCTTTTATATCATCTTATCAACCGACTTCAAAAAAAGGAGGAGGTTCTCAATTCAACTTTTTTTGTAAGTTTATGTGAACCGATTTTGATGAATGTTTTTTATTTGAAAGCTGATACTTACCGATTGGCCCCTTTTTTATAATAAAGTGATCAATGGTATTTCTTTTATTTTTCGGTTGTAATATGACTTCTTCACCTTTTAACAACAAGTTGATTTTTTCCATTGTGTTGTACCCAGAGTTTTTGTAAGACGCGTTTTTTAATTTATCTTATATGATTTTCCCCTTTTTGTCCAAAAATATTTTTATTTTATAATGCAGACTGTACTTTCTTAACTATTCACACATTAAACTAGTGACAAATTTGTTGCTTGTATTTAATTATCTGAATCTGAAGAGTATAATATTACGCCTTATCTATGTGTAACCTACCGATTATTTTAAACGCTATGTCAGAATTTCATAGTGGTATTCAGAACAATTGTTACAAAAAATACACAAAGTGGGGGATGGGCACTAGTATATAGAACTAGTATCGATAAATGAGTTTATTTGGTCTAGTTCTGACAATGGCATCCGTGAGAAAACAAAACCATATAAGTCTTCAATTTGCATTAAGTATGTGCACGAAAAATTGACGAATATCACGATATCACGCCAAATGATTCCAATAATTCTTTTCTTAACCGACTTCAAAATAAACTGAGATGATCCCGTTGGCACCAAGTGGGTGGGTGTCTGATGAAGGGATCTTGAAGAAGTCTGTTTAATCAATTTTTGAAGTTGGTGATTATATTAAAATCGAAAAATAATTTTATTTCGTTGACATGACACGAGACACCTTATCATAAAAGTTATAATTAAGACTAAGTTATGTTAAGAATTACTAGTATGTGTGTTGTGTAATGTATGGTAGTGATTACTTAAAAATACAAGTCAAAATATTTAATTCTAAAACTTTGTTGTCCTGCAACAGGTATTCGCTACTAGTTATTTACTAAACAAAGTAAAAAATATATGCTTGATTTGTTCGACTAAAGTTTACTAATAAATATTATTGAAAACATAAATTTCAACACAATAATCCTCTCAATCCAGTTTAATTCAACGCTGTAAACTGGCTATAACTCAAAAAACCATTGAAAGAAATTATATTTTATTTAAAACGCACAATAAAACTTGATATAAGCGGGTAATAATTTATTAAAATCTGCAAATAATTTAGCTTGCGTGCCAAATAATATTCATAATTTACGGCTTTTGCAAACTGCGTAGAGATTTAAAACCGGTCAAGTCTGAGTCGGACTCTTATCGAGGATTATGTACCATACCTTTCAGTGTGCATTTGTTTTTTTTAGTTGTATTTTAAATTAAGTCCGTAGTGGCCATATTTTTACCTATTTCAGAATAAGGAGGAGGTTCTCGATGTTTTTATTTGTTTGTATACTAGTCGATGTTTCCGAGTAGCGTGAACCGATTTACAATATTTTTTTCCCGTCACTAGCTCGTAAAGCGCTCTTGTATCATTTTAATCATTTAACATATTGACTGCGGTCTTTCGACCCCTTACAAAGTATGGTTAATTATGTGTTAAGCTAATTGCCGCAGCGAAGGTGTTAATACGAGCGGGTAAAAACGCATCTTATTCACTTGTGAGGCAAAGTAATCTCTAATTCCTATGGCCCAGTAGTGCCTAGCATAAGTGGATCTGTATGACCGTAGTAAACATGCGCAATCGGAGCTCTTAAATTGGTCACTTCTCATTGGTGACTTTGTAAGCCATTGGCTATATTTAAGTACCAGGAGTAGTGATGGGTCGTTCCCGGTAACGTTCCCAACACAGTATGGAGAATATTCCCAAATGGAAACTTTCCCCATACTAACATTGGGAAATAACAGGAAAGACCCATCACTAACCAGGAGTAACTCTACTGTATGAAACGTTTCGACATTAAGTTTTAAATGGTTTTTTTTTAATTAATTTACATTTGGATAAGATTTGTAATCATATTTCCTCGCGATAGTGAGGGAAAAAAAGTTGTATTACACTTGGCAGCAAAGTTTGTTCAACTCTCGTGCCTTGAGACCTTCGCAATGCTCGTGGCTCAATTTTTTAATCTTTCGCTAGCTCATGTCTCAATTTGCCAATATTGAGACCTGAGCTAGCGAAACGACAGTTAAACAACAACGTTGACCCCTTGTATAATAAATAAGTAACTATTTTTAGTCTAAGCGCGAAGCTTTGAGATAAGAATGTTCTGAGAATTTAGTATTCTTTTATAAAAAAAATATTTTTATTGTAGAACAAATCAAATTGATTCACTAAAAATTTTTACGTGTTAACATTATTATGTTTATAAATTTATGGATAATTGGACGGTACCGTCATCATAATGGACACAATATTGTTCGCAATTCGTTTGCCCAGCGAGGTGATTATGGGCATTTACCTCCTAATGTGTACAAACGCGTTAATAGCGGAGGCCTAGGTCCAGCAGTGGGCTGTAAAAAAGCTGATGGTGTGGTGTGGTGAGACCTAAATAGATACATTATAAAGTTCTTACAATATTGATGACTTTTATATATTTTTTAAAATATCAAGAAATATAAAAATCGAATTACTTGTAATTTGGATCAAAGTTTCACAGCACGAAACCACTTAGTTTGAGGTCCCAGTTGGTAATGTATTTTATCAATTATTGAGCGCACGTATAATATTTCTTCTTTAGTGTCGTGTTTATTTTTACGATCTTTTTATTTCAGCCAATAAGCACATAGTAACGATCCGAGACAGGATTTGTTAATACGCGCATGAATTTGTAAATTTTCCAGTTTTCACTAAAGTAATAAAATGTAGTTAATTATTAAATTAATATATTTGTCATGTCGATCTTAATGTTGGGTTGTGTTTTAGCACATAATTTCTTTTTTATAAATTGTTTAACAAAACTAACACTATTTCACGAACTAGATGTAATACTTGGTTGATGTAATACGTAATAATGCATACAAAATCGAATTAAGGTCACTTTTACAAATTATGAGCACTAATAATTTTGCTCGGCACATAATTTGATACGATATTATTGACACAAATGCACATCATAATAACTTGAACTATGTACGTAAGTACCTATAGCATAAACTCTCTCCGAAAAAATGTCTGCGGACGCGTCTAATCGTCACGCCCCATTTCATACACTTTGAAAATAAACCGGTCATAACAATTATACCGCAGAAATATTTTTCATAGAATGAACGCGAATTGGTCTTAAACATGACAAGAGATAGATAAAACTGTTCGATTCTGATACAAATCTCCCTTGTTGCAGGCAAGTTCCGACGAGAGTTCCACCGGTCGTACTTCAAATGTTTCTGCTGCTGCCACGCTCCGCTCTCACCTGACCGCAACGGGACCTCATTTGCACCAATCGGCAGTTCCAGAGCTGGTACCACCCGCACCGTTGTCCGCAGAAACGACTCCTGCGCCTCTTACCGCCTCACACACCTCTCCCCTTCCAACCACAATAGCATCCATAGAGACTTCCCTAGGAACACCACTTCCTTTATAGATCAGATCAACGGCAACAGAAGACCCAAGCTCCAGGAGTCTATCAGCGAATCAGCCACCAGATTTACTCTAACCACTGAAGCGTGCAGGGATTGACAACTGGGCAAATTCTGCAAGGACAGAGAAGGTATAGAGACATATATAGCGAGGAGTACAAACAGCATCGATTGCAAACCTTACTACGATTGTTTTAAGGATAAAAAATGCTACATCAGTGAAGAAAGGCATAGCGACACATACGCTGATTACAGAGAATGCGATAAAGAGTGGGAGCTTACTGTAAAAGATGAAAGCAAAAACGGGTTTACTTTTAAATTTAACCGTAGTCTTAATAGTTGTCAGATTAAGAATAAGAGGAAAATTAATACGGTCTACTAGGTCAGTTTGTATGTAAATTTTAGTATCAGGATCGTTTAATTGTTGAACATATCTGAACATATCAACGTCATATAATAATAGTTACGAGTATGATGTAGCGCCACCTTCAGCAAAGCAGCGGTTGTAATCGCAATATGTATTATTCAAAACTAAATCCTTTTAAAGTGCTTCTTCAGTTGCGCGTTTTTTAGTTTTTGTTTTCAGCGTTTTGCTTCTTTCTTTAAAATGAAGCTTACATGCAAATACCTTTACAACTATGCAAATACTTTGATAACGTCCGCAATACTATCTTCAGGGATCGCTGACGATCGCTTAAGATGCATATATTATGTACAGTTTCTTATTAATTCTTATAAAGTTTTAAGTTTTAAATTGCTCCAATCCGAATATTTCAAAAACTTTCCGCCTTCTCCGCCTAGGTGTTTCTAGTTTCAAGACGTCACTTAGATAAGCATGGAGGAGGAAGAAAAATTATTATGTCGCAGGATAGCTACGATCATCAGATATATTATTTGGATGGACAATGGAACGATCTTTATTGCAGTCTCTAAGGTCTATGTCCAGCAGTGACTTCAATTCGACGGTCCCCGCGAATAACTATACAATAGCTTTTGCACGTTCTTTTATTGCCTTATAACGTAATTTTACCTATAACGGACCATTCCAATTTTGTAGGGTTCCGTATTAAACTAAGAACCCTTGTAGTTTCGCCATGTCCATCTGTCTGTCCGCAGCATAGCTCAGTGGCCGTTAGTACTAGAAATCTGCAATTTTGTACAGGTATGCATATTAATAACGTAGACAAAGTGGTTGAAAAAAAACTGGTTTTTTTTTTCAGATACCTCGCCTACTTGGAAAGTGGGGATAATTTTTTTATTTTGTTGTAATGATAAATAGTGTGGGATACCATTGAATAGGTATCTTAAAAATAATAAGAGTAACTTTAAAGTCAACATTTTCACAGATAATCGCTCCTGAATAAATAAATGTTTTCCCTCCCTCTAACTTTAGATCTGTCGGTTTAAAAGGTATTTAAAAATCATGAATAGTGGGCTTACAGAATATTTTACAATATGTATTACTATTTCGAATAAAATCGGCCCAGCCGTTTTCGAATAACTACTGAATAGGACGGAACACTATACTGAGCATGGCCCGACATGGCTTGACATGGCCGGTTTTTTTTTAAGTAAAATTGAAAAAATCAGGAATTTCAAAGTATTGTACTTTTATTTTCTAGGGAACGCAACACGCAAGAAAAAAGTATCAAAATACGGTTACGCGCTACCGTAAAACAAGTATGATCGAAAGCCACTTGAAGTTTTGTATAAAACTACTTTGCACGTTTATTCTTTTAAATTATCGGATTTTAGTCGCGGTTTCATTATATTAGGCTAATTATTTACTACAATTTATTGTCAAATTGTTTCAAAATCAACCCGTCTGGTGAAAAGTTATCAAAAATTTTCCGTATTTATTCCTCCTAAAAAAACTCTGTTTTGATAATACACGATTATTCGTTGGGATCGTCAATTTGACTGATGATGATGGCGATGTTCATAAACTTGCTGAACTTTTAAAAAACATAATTTTAAAACCAATAAATAATCGATTATTAAAATAAAACTTCTAAAAGGGTTGATCCTGATGCTAAGATTTAAAAGCGTGCTATTATATAAGTTGTGTGAGTGAGATATTTATAAGCATCTTGGATGTATTGGTACTAATTTATTACTATTTTGAACCAAAAATTTAAGTGAAACTTACTTCAAGTTAGTCTATTTAAAATGTAAATAATACATTTTCTATCGTCATTAAGTATATATAGATCTCCGTGGAACTGGAATTACAAACGTGAATTATTGTACTATACAGAATGTTAAAAATAATATACAATATTTAAAGAGACAATCTTAGACAAAATGATTATTTGAATAGGTACAAGAGGTGAACTTGCTTAGACCTTACGTTGGTAAATTGGGCTTCGTTACGTTCATTCCAAGACAAATTGAGCTGTACCACATGATTTCTGCGACAATATGTCGCGACAAGACAGACTATCTGCTAGTGGTGGTAGGACCTTGTGCAGGGTCCGCCCGGATAGCTACTACAGTTAACCTGCCACTAAATAGTTATCTAGTACTGTGTTCCGGTTTGGGGGTAAGATAGCCAGTGTAATTACTGGCATAGAGGCAATCCATCTAAGTCCTCAGGGTAGGCAGCGCATAGACGATTTTTTGGTCACTATGTCCATAGGTCTCAGTTCCTGCTTTCCATCAGGTGGGCTGAGAGTTGTCTAGCTACGTCACATAAAAAGACTAAGTATCCCTTCTTTTTTAATAAGGTTAGTGAAAGACGGGAAATCTATCTCAAGGTAACATACTGTCACAGCAATCATGTGCTAAGCCTGCTGGTTGCATAGTTAATAGTAGAAGCCTACGTCCAAGAGTGGACTGAGATACGCTGATGATGATGTAGAAATCCTATCATGTCAGTTCTAATTCTCCTAAAAAAACACCGAACCCTTAACAAAAGATGCTGTAAAATCTAATTTACGTCAAAGTAAATAGCTTTGGAACAATCCTTACATTGTATTGTCAATTTAATACGGGGTAATGCTGACATCGGCACTTGTGGATTTTGGGACAAATTGAATACATTCCCACTTCGGAAACAGGAAAACAACAGTATTTTTAGAAACTTCGGAATTGAAACTTTTAAGATAAAAGGGTAATCTTACGGAATGAACTAGATTTATTTACAAACAAAAGAATTACAATGGAAACCAATGCACGGTATAATTCAGGTAAGGATCCGCAATATTTAGACATGTGATATATCTGTTGCCGATTGCACAGATATCTGCACCCTCTCCGTTACCTACACATATACGTATCGTAGCGCCGTTCAGAAACATCTGAATACTCCTTTATTACCATAACGATACAGGCGTATTCAGATATTTTTTTTATGTGACGAAGGTAATCAACTGAGCTCTCAGCCAACCTCATGGAAAGCAGTAACTGAGGCCCATGGACAGTGATCAGAAAATCGCCTATGCGCTGCCTACCCTGAGGACTTAGATGGATTGCCGCTATGCCAGTAATTATACCGGCTATCTTACCTCCAAACCGAAACACAGCAGTGCGAACACTGCTATTTAGCGGCAGGTTAACGGGTAAGATAGTGGTAGCTATCCGGGCGGACCCTGCACGAGGTTCTACCACCAGCAAAAGCTATTTGTGATAATCCTGGCGGCTCTTATATATCTGACGGTGACTGTAAAAAACACCTGTACAGGTAAATCTAATTAAAGGCTTGTAAAATAATAAAAAGGTTTTTCGAGTTACTGTGTTTATTCGAAATACTAAATAATGTCATGACAAATGCATTAGGAAAGGCTTTCCATGTTAAATTGATATTGTATTTTCAAACGCATCGTATTGTTTTACCAATAATAGAGCCGTTTGTTTCATGTTATTTTAGTAACAGGATTGTACATTGTAATTTTATTGTAATATTAGTAAACTGCATATTTACATATAGCTTAATTAAAACAGCGAGTTCTATTGCAATTTAATTATTTATTTAAATTTTCTACAACTTAACAATACCTTTTTTTTGTTTATTGGAATTGTTGGCCATTTATTAAAGACATATCTGGTTGTTTTTAGGGTTTGCAATCCGAAAATTCGAATATTTAAACTTCGGATATTCGAAGCTTTTTAGTATCGCTCCTTTAACAAAAAAATATCTGATCATGAAGTTGGAAGATGTCCACAAGAATTCGGTCCGCAGGCTCGTAAGATTCATCTTGTGAATACTAGATAAAATGACTTCAAAAAGACGGCGATAAAAGCTTATATCAAATACGTATTTTTTAAAGAAACTTGTTTGGTGTTTCTCGCTGTACCCATAAGGAAAGGAAAAGAAATAACAGCAGATTTCGGACAAAGTTTGAAGTTAAAAATGTCGTATGAATGAAGTTTGTCGGATTCCGTCTCTTTTAAGACAAAATGTAAATTTCAATAAACCGTTTTTAACCGTTACCCAATGATAAAAGCATTTTAGGAAACGATTTTGTTAGTGTTATCTTAGTCTTGTCACGCTTAATTTTATTGACAGACATGAAATGGGCAAAAATCTTTAATTACCTAGCATAAAATTTAAAAATGCATTTTTTGTGATGGCATTCGAAAAAAAAAATTTTTTTTTAAAGATTTGACTACAACTCATATAACATTTCTTGCTTCTTTTAGCCTCAGGAATATGCTCTTTTTCCTTTCTTCATGGGCACCTTGCATTTGTTTATTGTGACCTATCCTTGAACTGTATACTGAACCATCTGTTAGTTTACTCTGTACGTGTTCCGTTGAAAGCTGCTTACATAACTCTACAGAACTCCGTAAACTAACAGAAGCTATTCCGGTCCTGCTCATTAGCAGACCTAATCATAGTAAAAAGAACTTATTTTGAATAGAAAATATTATTTTCATAATAGAGGGGTACCTATTATGAACAACAGTACAAAAATATTACCTACTATGTCAGTTACATTTATTTAACACGTTCATTGCGGTATCAGGTCTAAAAGATCCGATGATAAACTATCCCGCGGGGCGGCACTAAAAATACTGTTGTCATGTCCCGCACCAGCGGTAGGAACAGTAAATATATTCGAAGAGACAATTCCAAAAATATATTTGATATGTAGATAGAAGATACAATGTATCTTCTATTTGCAAAGGAGTAGAAATGAGACAAATATATTTTTGGAATTGTCTCTTCGAATATATTTCATCGGTACAATAAAAGTGTATCAGGTCGATTGTATCTGATACCGACAGAAAAGAAAATTTTTACACCTAGTGCGGATATCAGGTCCTTTCGACCTGATACCCGATGACCCGCTAAACGCACCAGGATTATGATTAGTTTGTCTAGTGCCGCCCTTAGTCGACATTTTGTACGCGAAAAAAACGTGCAATCTCGAGTGCAATAAACATTATTGAATAGTTGTTCGGTGGGTTAGCTGTGTTTGGGGTCTTATCATGAAGCGGTCCAGACGAATGCTTTTAATGTCCATTGGGGACGTTGAAAAAACCGTCAAACGTCGAAGAAATGATGCAGTTGTTGATACCAGACCACCAGATAGACCTGCGCCTTTGACACCAGTTTATCGACTGCGTAGTAAAGTGAGTACAAATAATAACATATATACAAGTCCGACCACCGGACACACTAACCATTTCTCAAAATGCATCTGATTCGCCTTTATCGACGCCCGCTAATCCAAAAAGCAAAAAAATACAAATATTAGAAAATGTGTCCATCCCACCAGAGCGCAGCAATATAAATTTGCAAAATATTGTTTGTATTGTATTTTTTTCTAGTTTTGTTTAATTTCGTTGATTTTTTAACGTTGGTTTCAAGTTTTGTTTTACTTCGAATAAAACACGTCTAAAGTTTATCGATATTTTACTTTCACAGCCCTAAACTTTTATCGATAAGTTAATTATTCAGTGCGGATATAGGGTCGAATGGACCTGACAAATTATTTTGCAGATTTAATAATCTTCTAATTCTTAGATCTAGAAACGGCTGAAGTTATATGTTGATGTGTTCATCGAAAGTGTATTAGAACAAAAAAAAAGAAAAGAATCATTACTACTAGCCAGTAAATTAAACTTAAAGACATGCACCTCGAACAGATTCATACGACCCTATGACGCTACAATGAAAAGTTCAGAAACAGGTCTAATGTACCTGATACAGCTCCAATGTAAAGTATACGAAATGGACTGCCGCAATGAACGTGTTAAAACCATTTATTTACAATAATATTCTGTACTTTGGTGCTCGCGAGCATTTATAGTATATTCTTCACCATATTTTAGCGTCTTGAATGTTGCCTAAAATTGCCTGAATTCTGCTTGGCTTTTATTATTTTTTATTATTTATAAGACGCACCAACAAAAGTAAGTTTTTTGTAAAAAGTTTTTTGTCGTAACTCGTCATAAAACTTCTTTTTACAACGCTACCTCAATGTGTTCTAACCTTTTGCCTAACCATAAAAAAAGAATACACTTAAAGAATCAAACTGCCAATAAAATAAAACGAAAATAAAATTATTTTGACGATTATTTGCTGTGATTTGATACTGCCAAAGTTGAAAAGAATTAAAAAAACAATGTTTTGGTGGCATTTGATATTAGGTCATATAGGATATTTCTCAAACTAGTGCGGAAAAGTAAACTTTGCGCACGCTTTGCGCTTGTTATGAAAAAAGTCGTTCGATACACGTGTAAAAACTTCTTTTTAACTCGGGTGATTGTCGCCCTCGTTTCACTCGGGCTCCAACTATCACCCTCGTCGAAAAAAACATTTTTTGCACTTGTAACGAAATGTACTATTGTTGATTATTGTGACGCCTAGAATACACAGTTAAAATTACTCGCAATGCTCGCGATAATCCTGTATATTATTATTTTTTCGACGCTACATGAAATTCAACTACTGTCACTCAGACTCCACGTCACCAAAGTCTTAAAAACGATGTTTTACAATTATAATGTTTGTAATACTTATGTTCCAATTTATTTCATATAATAGACTAAACTAATTCCTGTTACACATTGTAAATATGTTAAGTATTAACGCATAAGTATTAAATATTCTACCTAGTCATAGTTGTCAAGAGATTTTACTATTTTCTGTAGGAATTAAAGACCACTTTAATTAATTTTTTCAACGCTATTCTACGCTAATTTTTAAATTTTACTATGGTTGCTTAGTACTGATCACTGACTGTATTTCACACGCATATGTTTCGGATAAGTCACTACGCATATGTTTCGGAGACCAATTGTATATGTATTCAATATCAATAAAAATCTCATTAAATTCATTTAAATAAATCTCGCTTGCATATACGTACAAGGCTCGGAATTGGAACTGGTTTAATATATATTATTTAGATTTATCCTTTTAGACAAGTTTAGATGGATATCAATGACTCATTAATCTTAAATAATATAAAAACATTCAAGTAAATAAAACAACCAGGAAACATAATAAATTTAGGCGTCGTAATGGATGACTCAATATACTTAATATAATGCCATACCTAAATAAATCGCCTTAAGTACAATAAGTACCGAAAAGCGATTAACATCGATTAACATTTCGTCTGTTTATCCCAAGGAATAAGCCGGGTTTTATTCGTTAAAGCCGGTAAATTAACAGATTACTTTTAACACGTTCTCCCAAATACCGGTTACTAAGAACCGAAATAACAAAACGTTTATTTTGCGGTTAATTAGGTTCAAGCAAGGCAAAAATGGATGGATTGACCCAAATGTTTGTATACCTGCTATTGACTTAGTGTCTTTGGATGGAATAATTATATTTTTATTTATTTTATTATGGTAACGGTTTCACAATTAAACCGGTTTCCGAGCTTTGCTGTCACTGATGCATACAAAATGAATGAATGGTTATAATTGTTTCAACATGACGTTCATAGCAAAGATAGTGATATGAAATATCACGTAATAGTTAAATTATTTAAGTGCAGTTGTAAATTCAAGGCAGTAAAACGTCTCATGTATTTTACGACTTGCTGCAGTCACGTATGAAAATATCGGTACAAATGAGGCGCCAAATATAAGTAAACACTATTTAATTTTAAAACCCTATACTTGGCAGTGTATCTTAAAAGATACATACTTTTTGACCCACCTTTCGTATTTTTTAAAGACAGAATTTTTTGCTCTTTACAGCGGCGAAGAAGTTAGAATACATACTTTTTGACCCACCTTTCGTATTTT
>JALPQI010013369.1:0-32824 GCA_025490895.1 Thaumatotibia leucotreta | reverse complement strand
CATTTGACACGGAAAAAAGTGAAATTTTAATTACATTATCTGTCACGATTACACAAAATACACAATATGGTAAAAAAAATCTCAAACAATATATCATCATCAGCCTATGTTAGTCCAATGCTGGACGTAGGCCTCTCCTATTAACAATGCGTATAGACGCATTAGGAGGTAAATGCCCATAATCGCCACGCTGGGCAAGCGGATTGGCGATCGCAGTAATGTGTCCACTATGATGACGCTGCTGCCCATCATCAATCGACTCTTACGACACCCGCAGGAGGAGTTGGGGGTGGTGACAAATGTATTCTTACTGCCGTCACCACACGGTATATAGTAGCATATAGTAGTATAGTATAGTATATAGTAGTATAGGTATACAGGGCGTCCCAAAGTTATGGGACATGAAGGGGAAGTACCTTAAATATCGTAGATAGTGTATTTTGCTGGAAGAAGACTTAATGTTATTTTTAAAATTTAGTAATAGTGCATTCAAAGTTTTTCAAAAAATTACTTGCTTCACCCGGAAATCGAACCAACTACAATTTTTTACGAATTTTGAACCAAACTTGTTTGGTTATTCTTTTAGTTTTAGATACTATGTTTCTTATGTTTTTATTATGAAAAAATGTTGTTTTTTATCCATTTTTTCGAATGATATCATAAAATTACGAAAAAAAATTTTTTCGTATTATAGTAGGTTCGATGCCTAGAAAAAGCAAAATTTTTTTTGGATTTTTTTAAATGCAGTATTATTTAATTTTCAAAATAAAATAAAGTCTTCTTTCAGCAAAATATCCTATCTACGAGTTTTAAGGTACTTCCCCTTCATGTCCCATAACTTTGGGACGCCCTGTATAGCAATATAAAGTATCATAAATATGTAGCGGTTATACAACACATAATTATCCTTACTAAATTAAATTACTGTAGCATTTATAGTTTCCAAGTAAGTCAGATGTGACAGAATCTAGAATCTATAAGGGTGTTTGCCATTTTGGCTACGAAACCCTAAAAACAATTAATCAAATAAAAATGTTTTTTTCATAATTAATATTCGAATGAGTCTAAGGTATTAATTTGGTTTCTTATTTATATATTTAACATGACTGTGCGTCACACCTTCTCGGATGTAACTAACTATATTTTTTATATTTTCATTTAACTTATTGACAAATTTTTCAACGTTTTCTATTCGAACCCCCTACATTGCTTGCCCTCACAGGCACCTGGTAATTATCAATAAGACAGTTGGCGAAAATTAGTTTTGACTTACAGTGACACAAATATTGCCAGCGGTATGACCCGTATGACAACAATTTTGTATGTAGCGTTTTTAGGTAGTAACATAATTTTTCTTTGCGTTTTCCTACGATACCCTGGATAATTTATGTTTTCAGTATGCTACTCTATTAACCGTCAACTATAATAACGTATAACTCTTTTTCCAATGTCGGTGTTTTATTACTACGATACTCGTCTTCACAGCCTGACTTTTACGGTTTTCTCAGAGAATCATAACCCACGTCCAAATACACTGGGTGATGGCGGTCGACAATTTACGACAATCGCCGGCTGTTGTTTGTTTCGGTTGACAATTAAATACTTACGAATACAATGTAAGTAGTAAAAATTAGTCATCACTCATCAGACATACATAAGTAATGTACTCGTATACACATTTTAGCTTTGAAGAACGACAGGCGAAACTAAGTAAAATAAAATAAATAAATATCTTTGGACATCTTACACATATCGACCTAGTCCCACGGTAAGCTCAATTAAGGCTTGTGATGTGGGTACCAGGCGACAATACACGGTGCCTCGCGAGGAAACCACATAATTTTAACTATGCATTCTAGACATCAAAATAACAAAAAATATTATGAGACCAAATGTCAAATTCCACAAAAAAAAATTTTTTTTTTCGATTTCTTTTAGACTTTTTGAATACTTTTTACCATTTCCAATACTTTTTATTAGTACGGTCAAATCGAACATAATTTTACCCTAAACTCGCAAATCAAGTAGTATCGCTGCATTTTTGGTATGTTGTTTAGACACCATAGGACAGTATAAAACCATATTTTGCAAGCAAAAAAAAGTTGTGCTAGCTGGGTAGTACGTGAAAAACTGCGAAATTTACGGCCATTTTTTAGTTTCTGATTTTTATTTAAAAAACCTTACGTTTTTTGATATCACATGTCCATAAACTTTTAAAGACTAATAAATTTCCAACAAGTTGAGCTAACATGCATTACCGTAGGTCTTATAGTTTCAGAGATTCGAGACTTTAAAAAGTACCCCTTTTTGTAAACTAGATAAAATTTTGTGTTTTGCTAACGTTTTCGACTTAATATCGCCCCACCTAATTATGCTACGAAAAACATGCGATAATGACCTTATAGCGCACTGAATATTCTTTAATTTTAGGGTAAAATTAGGTCAGTGAACTTTGTAGTTGAAAGTATAAACCCGAAATTCCAAAGGCAGGAGGCCCGCTATCTAAGTTTTTCATACAAATCGCAAGTCGAGTTGCAAAGCTGCAATTTTGGTATATTATAAAGGTCTTATAGATATATACGAAAATGCATATTAAAAGAAAAACAAAAAAATAATTTGGGCATAGGACTTAAAAAACGGAAAAAAATTCGCACTTTTTTTAGTTTTTCACGTTTAACTAAAAATCTATTATCTTTTTGATACTGATTGCTATAAAACTAAGAAACAACATTAAATTTCAAAGGATTTGAGCTACGTTACATCACCGTAAGTTATATATATTTTGAGATACGACATTTCATAAAGTGCCCTTTTATCAAAACATAAACAAATTTTAGGATACGTTAAAGCTATTCACTAAATATTGGCAAAACGTTCGCGCTAAGAAAAAAAAGTAATTGTAAATAATAACTACATTAAATTTGAAACAAATTGAGCCGATAACAATTACTGTAAGTCTTATAGTTGGGGGTGTACGAGGCTTCAAAACATGCATTTATTTTCTTAACTTAATGAAGGGCACATTTTGAAATGTCGTATCTCTAAATCTATATAATTTAGGGTAATGCAAGGTAGCTCAAATCCTTTCAAATTTAATATTCTTTCATAGTTTTATAGCAATTAGTATCAAAAAGTTATAGTTTTTTAGTTAAACGTCAAAAACTAAAAAAAGTCCGATTTTTTTTCAGTTTTTTACGTCCTATACCTAAATCCTTTTTTTTTATTTCTTGTAATATGCATTTTCGTACATCCCTATATAGCCTATCTAATATACAAAAATTGCAGCTTTGCAACACGACTTGCCATTTGTATGAAAAACTTAGATAGCGGACCTCCTGCTTTTTGAATTTCGCGTTTTTAGTTTCAATTACAAAGTTTACTGACCTGATTTTACCCTTAAATGAAAGAATATTAATTGCGCTATAAGATAATTATTTCATGGGTTTCGTAGCATAATTAGGTAAGGCGATATTAAACCAAAAACGTTAGCAAAACTCAACATTTTATCTAGTTTACAAAACAGGGTACTATTTGAAGTCTCGAATCTCTGAAACTATAAGACCTACGGTAATGCATGTTATCTCATCTTGTTACAAATTCATTCATCTTTAAACGTTACCTGGTACATATTGTCAAAAAACGTAAGGCTTTTATAAAAATCAGAAACAAAAAATAGACAGTAAATTTCACAGTTTTTCATGTATAACGCAGCTAGCACAACTTTTTTTTGCTTGCAAAATGTGGTTTTATACTGCCCTGTGGTGTCTAAATAACATACCAAAAATGCAGCTTTACTACATGTTTTGCGAGTTTAATGTACGATTTGACCGTACTATATCATAACAACAATTTGTTAAAACTAATTTTTTAAATGTTTTTTTTAGGGACAGGTTTTTTCGTCAAGTCTATTCTTATTTTTTGATTGTCAGGCAAAAGGTGTGGTAATATTAGAACACATTGTGGCAGCATTGTAATCAAAAATAAGTTTTATGACGAGTTACGTCGAAAACCTTTTTCCGAAAAAAGGTTAATTATCTTTGGAACCAAGCCGAATCCAGGAAATTTTATATAACATTAAATACTCTAAATATGCTCAGGAATTTAGCATTACAATTATGTGGGTTCCTCGCGAGGCACCGTGTATATATAATAGATAGATACATATAGATACTTAAATACATAGACAGCCATGACCAAGGAACACATATTTGTGATAAATAAATACACAAATAATGCCCTCGCCGGGATTCGAACCCGGAACCTCCAGCTTCGTAGGCAGGGTCACTACCAACTAGGCTAGAGACTGACAAATCCCGTAATAATCAATTTTTTTTTATTTTAATCGCAATATTCACAATACAAATAAAACAAAGTGAAATTTCCTGCGAGTTATTGAAAATTTTTTGGCTCTCAAAAAAATAAAAACATTGTGTATTACTCGGGACGTAAGAATATCCGAAACTCGTTTAATATAAAGTCTCGGCGTCGCCATCCGGCGTAATGGATACGCAATATAGAGTACAGGACATTTTCACATAAAATAATGTACTACTTTGTTCATCTCTTACTTTAATAAAGTATGTTCCTTTTTCGTTTACACAACGTTTTTAGTGTCGCCATGTCTGTCTCTCGGTCTGTCCATCAGTGGCTCAGCTAAGTGGTCTCGGTAGCTACTAAATAAAATCTCCTTCAATAGAAATTGTGAATAATAATGTAAACAAACCTTTTTGTACATATTGTTTTTTAGGGTTCCGTAGCAAAAATGGAACGCAAACCATTTATATACGGCTTACTAATAATATGTTTCCCTGTCGTACTTCTGTCTGGCAATATTTGTCATTACTCTCGCAAATCTACATCACGTTGTGCAATGAATATTCTTGGCTGACCCCATTTCGTACTATGAATGAACAGTTTCATGGAATTGATAATTTGTACCGAAACCGAATGTTAATAATGGATTATTTCACAGAACTGGTGCCCTGATTTTTTTCTGCCTGGAATGGTTTCAAATGTTTCCCCCTTACATTTTACTGAGAAAGTTCTCACTAGCTCATGTTTTATGATGAATTTATAACCAATTGAGCACGTGATCAATAATCTTGGTTGCAACAAATTTGCAACAAGCTTGTTATAATATAAACAAACTGAACTATAGCATGTCAGCATGTATGTTCCGCATTATTCATCCGACATGCGAAATAAAAGCAGGTAGCTTAGCTTACGTATAAAAAAACATACCGTAAGTTTTATCACATTCGCCCCCAGTACTGCTACTAAAGGCTAATACTATGCCAATAAAAATTATGTCATCAAACTCCTATGCCAGTGACACGTATGTATGACCGAAGAGATTGCGCTGCTATGCCGGCGTCACAACAGTTATGTCGAAAACCTTCGTATAGTCCCTGCCGTCCCTGCCATGGAAGTAAACATTTTGTTTTATGCTACGAATAAGCTAGGAATAAGGTTTTTTTGTTATTTATGTGTCGTATATGTGTCATTGGCATAGAAGTAAGATTTTTGATGAAGGACGTTGTGTCACCGTGGCCAAATGTATTAACGGTGCTCTTTATAAATATTTGTAACAACTTCGAATCGAGAGTACAGGTAAGTCAAACAAAGTGTCATTGAGCCCCCTGGATATTTCACATTTAATTAATCCTAACCCGCACAACACGCGTAACGTTGCGTGTGACGTGCCCTAAATTCGAAACCATGTGCGAACTACGGTATTAATAGAAAATTTGGCATAGTTCTAGTTTGGACTGCCATCATTGCTAACGACAGTCATGACGCACGTAGATCTCGGCATCTGGAACCTTAGCTTAAAAATCAGGTATATTTCTCGAAGTAGGCTTACTCCCAGTGCACTCTAATTCTGTGTAATAAGAACGTCGTAACATATTTATGAGCGAATTCTTTCGATACTTATTTTTGCACTTGACTGTACGCGTGGGAAAAGCTGGACGATACATCATACTAAACGGCCATTTTCAATACACAAAAGGCGTACGCATGTTGATATATTTATCTATATGTGTGTGTGTTTTTACCCTAACTAGAGACTGTGCAAGTGAGTCTTAGCGTCTTTGTGAATTTAACTATTTATTATGGCGTATATCGATCGACCTCCTCGTTTTACATGAATAGTTTTAAAACGTACTGAAGCTAGCCAGTAAAAGTCTAAGCTCGTTGTTGACGCAAGGCGGGGGCGACTGACGCATCATCGAAGGAATTGGCTGCAACACATCATATGTGATACAAATAAGTCGTAATAATTTTGAAATCTTATTTAACATTATATTGACAAAACTAAGTATGTTTGGTGTAAGCTAGGTACCTATATTTTCAGATGTATTTCCCATCGTATAGTGTTACGAATACGTTAGAATTCATATTGTTGGATTCAGTGTGACCTCTTATCATTGAATATGACAGTAATATAGATGTTGATGTTACCGTTTACTAACTTAGTATTAGGAAAAAATATTATTTAAGTGCCTGTAACCGTAGACTTAGCACATGGTTGGTGCGACAGTACCTATGTCGCCGCGATATAAAACTATCCGTTCCTCTTTTATCGATATAATTAGTAAAAGACCGGAAGTCTATCTCGCGGCGACATACATACTTTTGCAACTATCATGTGCTAAGACAAACCCCTTGTTAGCTAGTTAATCCATCCAATCATTAGAATCCATAAAGCTGTGGATTTGGCGTAGGCGTAAAGGTGCGTTTAAACCAAAAGAGCATTCGCTGTTCTAGCGCCCGTTCTACGAAATCAACCAATCACGTTTTGTGTACCGATCGAATTTCGTAGAGTGGGAGGTTAGAACAGCGAATGCTCTTTTAGTTTAACCGCACCTTAACGGTACGTACCTACTTCGCAATGCCAGAACATCTATGTTCGTGGCGAACCTAATCCTAAAAGTGAGAAACAGCTCCGACATTTACTTCCTTTATTTTCGTCCGGTTAACGAAATAACTTACTCCACAGCGCTTTCGGGAAGTGGTTATTTTAAGAAGATCCGCTCCTTACGTTGTTTATTTTAATAACAGCTCCGATTGCCCCGAACTTTTCACGTAGGAGTCTTCTTCAGAGTTGATGTCTAAATGCCGCCTGTCCAGTAAAATAACACGACGTATCATCCGTCACTTTAACCGTTTATTTAGTTACACATGCTACAGTATAATCGTTATTAGTTATCTAGCTCACAGTACTAACAATATGAGTTTATGAAGTTTATTTTTCATCTTTTATATGACAAATATTACAATAGTACATTGTGCATCAAGGGAGGTAAGTACGGAATTACTAAAGAGAGTGTTAGAAGTTTTAATGACTCGAGTTAATATTCCGCTTATGAAGCATACAATGTTTTTCATCACACTTGCCGACAAAAAAATAAGTTTTAAGATAAAATATTACTAAATGACGTACTCACATTTCTATTACTCCCTAGGGAATTTCACTTTTCTATTACTCCCGCTACGCATGCAAGCAATGGCGCGCTTAGACAGCAAGTGTGATGAAAATTTAATTACTTTTATAATAACAACATTGATTAATACTATAATTCACACATCATCAGCTTATATCAGTCTACTGCTGGAAGGACAAAGGCCTTTTATATGCGTATGGACAGATTAGGCGGTAATCCATAATCGCCACACTGGGTAAGCGGGTTGGCGATCGCAGTAGTGTGTCCACTATGATGACGCTGCTATCCATCGTCATCAATAAATACATGGTCAGTGACACCTCAATCCCTGAGTCGACTTTTACGACACCCATGGGAAGAAATGGGGTAACAAATGTTTTAAAACATAAATACTACCGTCATCACGTACGTAGTATAAAATATAAACTGCGAAATCTTCGACACCAATAGGATTGGTAATAATAACTACCAATTGGCATTGTTCATTTATTTTTACTTAATAATTTATCCTGTAAGATATAATTAGACATACAGTGTGTTGCCATGACCCGGGCTTTTACGAAAATGGGTAGGGTAGAGAGGGGCAGGTTGAGCAGTCGGGTAAGTTGAGCAACTTAAATATCTTGGAAACTACACTCGTTAGGCTAGGACATTAAATTGCAAAAAGAGAGGTCTAGTGAAAATAAATACAAGAACCTATAACAAGTTCCTATGTGGAGCACGACATGGTGGCAAAAGTCATCTATATTTTTTTGATCTTAAAAGTTAAAAATGAATGTTTGGATTTATCGCCTAGATCTGCGATAAGAAGTGCCACCAGTAATATTTGTTAATATGAATACATAGTCCGTTTATGTGTTTATCGAATTGTAACTATAATTTTAGCACATCTCTTACGTATTTGAGTTTAATATTTTTTTGTGAGAAATCAACGTCCAGGGGCTAGTTGAGCAATTTGCAATGGGGCAAATTGATCAATGGAATTTAGTATGGATTTTTTTAATAACTGGCTATTATTGGTATTTTTGTCATAAAATGGCTTTTTAGGGTGTTTTCAATATTCTAATTATTCTGTAAAAAAACGTTATATAAAAAAATGCCTGATCGTGTTAAAAAGGCTATTTTTCCTTGTAATTTTGGGCCTGCTCAACTTACCTCGGTATAGGGGCATGATGAGCATATCTGACTTTTATTACTTTAAGATAATTTTTTGTGAAATCTTAAACAAAAAAGAAAAAGTGTCTGGAGACGTTTTTGCTCTATTAAATTTCCTACAAACTGCAGTAGGTTTTATAATTTTAAAACCTATTGCTTAGGAATTACACCGCGATAAACTCAAATGTGCTCAACTAGCCCCTCTCTACCCTAATAATACTAATAATACGCATTACTAGCAATCGTTTTCAAGTATTAACATTTGACAAATAATGAAATTGACTGTACGATTAGTTTTATTTTCTCCGAAATATCAATATAACGCATGTTGTCAAACGTTGTGAGTGGCTACGATCTGTTATTGTGAAGTGCAAATTAACGATTCATTTTGAAGTACATTGCCTCTCAATTAACTTTTCTTAGAAAGTTAATTAATATTAAGATTTGCATTTTGAATCGAATAATGTTGACGGTTTGGCTAGAAATCTGCATCGCATGCCTCGGTTTAGATAAAAGCCAGTATCATAGACACACACTGTATATATATACATATATATATATATATATATATATATATATATATATATATATATATAAACTACATAATTTTCGTCTTATATACATATAAGATATGTATATCTATCCGACGATAATTATGTTTTATACGGAATACCATAAACAAGTTAAAATGTATACTTTTTTTTATATCTTATAATGTACCTATGATATTACTTATACATATCGTTTATCGGTAACTTCATTAATGTTGCATCCATATTTAAAATAAAAATAATGTATAAAGTATGCAAAATAATGAAAGACCTTGGAGACGTTGGCAAATAGATAGATTATGCAATATGCACTCAATACACCGTGATCTCTAATAACCCGAAAGATTTTAACCACGCATTTTTGATGTAAAAACAAACAAAAAATATTATATGACTTTTGTCATTTATGGGGAAAAAAAAAATTTTTTTTTTTTTTTTTTTTCAATTGTTATTTAGTTTTTGAATGTATTTTAACATCAAAAGTAAAAGTTATTCATGAAACTAGCACTAACAATGAGTGTTAAGGTTTTTTTTTACAAAAACCTCATTTTTAAAAGGTTTTATTTCTCACTTTTCGACATCTATTAATGAGGTTAGTGAGACTATTCTCCATAATGACACCAACGCCGTTAAAAAGACCTTTTGTACCGAGTTACAATTAGAAAATATGTTTTTTTTTGATTGGTAATAACTCTGAAACTAGGCGATATCCAGAAAAGTTTATACGACATTATAGTTTCTAAATGTGGTCAGGAACACACTGTTAAAATCTTTCGGGTTATTAGAAATCACGGTGTATAACGCATACACACTTGTTTTTCACGATATATTCAGGGTTACTAATACGAGGTGTTTTTATTTTATCAATTGTCTTTGCATTTATAGCGACCATTCTTAAAATCAATTCACTTAAACCCACGCAAAACCAACTGTATGTCACAAAAATACCCTCAGTATTAGACATGTAGCAATTGTATAAAAGAACTCGTTGCGTTTTTCGGTAAATTTGGCTTCAGGCCATACAACTCCGAGACATTTACCAGGAAAGTGGGCGCCATTGGGGTGTCATCTAGACAATGTAGATATTTGTATAGCTGTGTATAGGTATATACTAGTACAGCAATGCGTTTATATTTATATTTCATTTTTCTATTCTACAGTAATATTCCTCATTCGTACCAAAATGAAGCTTTTTAGAGTGCTATCGCTGCGATAGCAATCGCTTACTACGTATAAACTGACGGACGGACGGGACGGATAGACGGACTTGGTGAAACTATAAGGGTTCCTAGTTGACTACGGAAGCCGAATTGAATTCCTAAAAACAACCATGAAACACTAAGTTAAGCATGAGAGCGTAAACATAATATGGTCATTCCATAACAACCAATGTGAATGTTACGGTAGCACGTTCCCAGTATTTCCGGTTGCGAAATGTTCTATTTCGACTGTTGCTATTAGCGAAGACCAAGGTGCGCTCGCGTTGCAGTGCAAACAAACACGGATACATTAGACTTGTTTATTTTGGACAGACAATTAGGTCATACTTGATGAATCACGTTCATGTGTTAGGTGCGTTTGTAATACCAAAAGTAAGGAAGAAATATTCAAATGGTCCATCTTCAGTTAGGTACAAAAAGTGTATCTCTGTGAATGAATTTCAGGAATAAATGTCATTTTATAGTCTACCAGCTAAACCAATAAAAAATACAATATAAAAAAAGGTAATAATTAAATATTAAGATTTTTTTTTAATAGGAAGCAACCTTTTTTTTTTGCAGAAAAGTACGAGTTACGCGATAGAAAGAGAGCGCACTTCTAAGTGACATTTAGCGCTGTGCAGTGGGAATTTGAAGTTAACAGTATCGTGGAAAGAGTCATTATTTCTTTAAATGGGTTTTGGAGATGGTTTTCTGTACTTGTACTCATATGTATTCTGTGGCTTAAGATACGAGGGATTGAGTCTTTCGCATAATCAAGCTCATGTACAACCTTGCTAGTCTAATAGCAACCAAAGACGTCAATAAACAAAAATACAGATTACAGCTTGGTAACCGGCCAAAAGAGTTAATTTCGTGGGCTGGCCGACGTGGACACTGCGTCAATCAGGTGATAAGACAAGATTGACCGATCTCTAGATTAACTATAAAATATCTCTGCAAACTCGATAAGTAAGAGTTTGCACAAAGCGTCCCACACCAAAAGGCCATAATGTAATAGTCAATGAGCAACGGTAGTCTTTTACGATGAAAATGACGATTCTATCTATATAAATATACTTAGTAAGTACATTTTCCAAATAATTTGTTTGATAGGGCATTACTATGGTAGGTGCAACTTTTATAACGAATAATAATTGTGTGTGAAGGTGGGAAGTAATTAAAAATAAACATGCTTGTATTGATGATACAACTATTATTTATATGATATACGGTCTAATTTTACGAATAAGTAAGTATTCTAATAAATATACATTCAAATTATCAACGTATTCACGACAAAATGTTGTAAAATGTAGGTAAAGATTTCCTCTAGGATTGAGAAGATCAATAACATAGTTACCTAAATAAAAATACTAGTAAAACTAAACGTTCGTTCACATATCACATGAGATATTTGACCAATGAAAATCTAATTATAATTATGTACTTACGTTTGTTATAATTTGCTATCGTAGCTTATAGCCCGTGCTGCACCAATTAGTTTAATGAGCTTTTTAATTGACAGCCACTTCAAATAATGCGTTTTACGATTAGTTGGATCAGCAACCACGTTTGTATCGATGCCAATGTTTTGATTGTGTCGTCAAGACAATTTTCAAGTTGAGATTACGTGGGCTGAGACGTGAATAGGGTTGTTGAGGAAAATATCTCGTCAATGTTTTCATTCTCAGTGACAATCAAAGACACATAACAGTGTTTATCTTAAGTATCTATAAGGAGAGCTTTAAATAAATCCCAATCAGTCTTTCTACGAAAATAATCATAAATAAATGATGTACCTACTTGCATTTTATGAAAAAAAGGTTCAACACTTCTCGGCTCTCTTTTCACATTGTAGGTACGTAAATGTAGAGCAATTTATTGGCTTCCTGTATGTACTTACTTATACCTACTTACGTTCTCAGAAAAAACAAAGAATAAAAAAACCTTTGGATGCTTAACATATTAATCGAGCCATTAAACTTGTACATCAATTTTGCACACGACGCGACGAACCGCCTTGATCAGGTAAGAGGGTTTAGTATTTTTGAGTCCGGTGTGAATTTTATTCCTGTAAAAGTACAGGTATTGGCAAAATATTTTTAATTCCATCCCAATTTAGTGACCCGTATGAATATCTACGATTATCTAAACATATGGATGACATCTAAACATCCTTCTACCATCGACATGCTTGATACATACATTTGCGATTGCGACCTACAACATTACTACCGTGCAATGCGTAGTTAGGAAAGAACAAGCGCAACATACCTTGTAATAACTGAATCGTGAGTTGATATTCTGCTAGCTTTTCATCCACGTAGCCTTCCTGTGACTGGCTGGCGATGATCTCTGCCGTAGACGGCCCTCTTTCTTCTTCCTCCTCGTATATCAGAGGTCGCGGAGGCGGGGGCGGCTCCAGTGGCACCCCTGCGTAGTCGTACTCCCGGACTGGCTCGTACGGCGACGAGTAATAATACTCCGGACTCTGTCCCAATGTAGGAGACATGGGATATGGTGAGATAGAAAAATGGGAGCTTGGAGATGGTGAGTGCGGTCGAAAAGGAGAATGCAACGGCCTGAATGGTTTAGGTGACGGTTGAACTGGTGGTGGCGATACCAGGGCTGTGGAATGGCGAGGGCCGGAGATAAGTGGGGGTGGGCTGGGAGCCCATGGTGAGGGGGGGCGGTAGTGGAGAGGGGACGGAGGGCCCGGGGGGCGCGCGCGTCCGTGTCCCGGCGGCGGTTGCGACATCTCGCGGATTGAATCGTGTCAACCCGGTGTCACGCCGATATCTGCATCGCTGAAACAACAGAAAAAATATTGGTAGATTTTACGCCCTATGCAAATAATACTGCAAATGACACTGATATCAATCGTGACGCGAGAAGCCCGTAAATTCACTTGTATATTTTACCTTAGTTCCCAAAATGCTATGGTATTTAAATATATTTAATTTGATTACCGTTCGTAATATCTCAAAATTCACAAAAGCAAGTCAAACAAATGGCTTGGCAACAGTAAAATTTGAAACTACTATTATCACTACAGACACACGGCAGCGGTTGAGCCGCTAGAGCAAGTTTGTAGATTGTTTATAGCAGCGAAACGATCACGTGGCGGATATTTTCGGATATTCCAAGCCGAAAGGGTTACGGCCATCAGGAACAAGACGATGTGTGGAACAGATTGCTGGAATGTTTATTAGGCTTTAATCGGAAAGTGAGTCGTTAATTCGGCGTTTATTACTATTAGCGAAGGGCATGAGTTAGATAATGGTGGTATCTATTCAGTTAAAATTTTCTTGATTACTGTGAAAAATCACTTAATGACTTCAACATGTACTTAAACCCAGCTTAGCAAATGGATGGCCTATACTATACAATAAACTATAATTAATCCATTAAATAGTAGACTATTTATGCACATATTTATAGCTGGGTATATATATTTTTAACGATTCCTTAAATACGAGACGAGAAGGCAAAGCTAAGAACTAAGAACTAGAAATAAGTAATATAGTACGTGATTTCTAAGAATTAACTTTTGATAGTTATGTATTAATCCTTATTAATATGAGGGTACGACTCACAATTTTTTCGATAGCCTTAACGCCATAGATATAAGGGTCATTTCTAAACTGTCAAAAGTTCATTCTTAGAAATCTCAGACAAAAACTACAAGTAAAATTTTATATATAAGAAAGAATAAGCAGTTTTCTAAAGAGCATGAAATTAACTTTAGAATAGTTTTACTCTAAAATATTAGCATCATCAATTAAAAGTTATGTAAACACGCAAACTGCGAGACAGAAACCAAAATACACGATGGAAAGCTAAAAATAATTAGACTAATAACGGGCTTGATTAATGTCACAATATCATCATCGTCATTTAATTTTTTATTTTCTTAACCATTTATTATAATATATAATGGCCTTGGTGTCTAAGCGATACGCTATGCTTGCACTGCTATAATATTCTGAAAGACATAACTATTTTATTAATTATGTTGGCCTCAAGCCAATGTCATACGCCCAACTAAAAATATACCATCTAGTAACTTTTGTTCAGTTTCAGCGAAAGTTTGGGGTCAAGGGAACTTGAAAAGTAAAACGATGAGTTTAAGAATGTTACAATAACCTCATCAGTCTCATCATGGTATTCATGGTTCTGGGTGCACATCTGAACTATACATAATATTTCGCCATTTCGTAAAATGTATAATTAAAAAGAGCTTTATTGGTCCTATAATTTGGAAATATTTCGAGAACAGTAAATGTGAATGCTTAAAGGTACCCACCACATTCACTACGACAATCTTATCAAGTTTCCGAATTATTTCATCAAGTTACGCAATATTAAATGTTATTAAGTCAACAACCCTTTTAGCCGCGATCAACCCATAAATATGTCAAAATGAACTCCATTACGATAGTCACTTACGCTTTTACAAACACAACACCGAAGAAATATAGTTTAAAATGGAGTAACCGCCAAATGGCATAAGGCGCTGATTTCTATGTATTGTCACATGTGGCCGGCGGCCAAACGGTTTTTGGTGAAAAAACTAGTGTTTGGACAATGCACCCATCCTGGCTTATCTCCAAGCGTGCCAACATGATATTATGTAACCCCTGATTATGGATGCCAAGCTGTGTCTTTGGCGAAATGATGGATAAGAGCACATGATGGTAGGTAATGGCTTTTCGGCATTACGTAGTTTGGCCGAAATTAACACTTTATAGAGACTTCTCGTAAACACGATTTCATAGACAAATATATGAAACCAGTGAAACCTCCGTAGTGAGTCGTGGGGAAAAACAATACTATATACTTTATCAAAATTAGTGTCTTTTGGTAAATACTCGTAAGGACTGTTCATTTTACTAAGCGGACACGAAAAACCTCACGAAAATATTTTTTCTTTTTATCTTATTTTATTTTTATTTGTGAAATATTATTTAACTAAAAATAGACAAATAATAAGTAATGTCTCAATTTTAGTACATTATTGCAGAGGCCGGGAAAGCGAATTTCGTGGATGAGTATTTTTTGTCGGACGAAGCGAAGCTGAGGCCGACAATTACATACGAATCCACGAAATTCTATTTCCGTCCTAGGCACATATAGGACTTTTCTCCAAACATGCAAGGAAATAATCAAGAAATTTATTACAATCGATTAAGTAATTCTTCTTGCAAATTGAATAACAATTGAAAAGAAAAAATCTCTTATGATTCCCGCCTAAACTTTTTTTTAATGCATGGTCGTTCATAAAAAATAGTAACGATAGGTATCTATGGTTTCATTAAACCGTACCTACACGACCTGACACACCGAGGCGTTTGTAACTCATGATAGAACGAGACGGCCATAGATTTGATCGCCGTCTCTCGCTCTATCCAGACCAGGCGTTTGGTCGTGGCTTTAGAATTTGGCTGTATGCATTTTTTTCAAAGTCCAAAAGTAGTTTTTAAGAAGTAAAAAACAATACATTAATGGATTTTAGTACAATTTCGCGGCCGCAAAAACTGTACAATAATGAAAATCTTTTTTTTTAATTTGAGCTGGTACATAAGAAGGTACTTCGCGTTTCGTTTTTGCTACATTAATGCGAACATTTCCGAGCATATTGGAGAAAAATATATTAATAATCGGCAACTTCATTTTTAGACGACTGTTTGGCCACGAAACTTATGTTCTGCAAACTACATTTTGACATTTTACAACTATTTGCGAACTATACACGTTTGAATTCTTTCAATGATTTAGTTTTTCGTCTATCGTTTCTTAAGTGTATCTTCACAATAGGCCATTACCGCTATATAGGATGAAGATGAAGACAATTTTATGGATGTCGTCTTTTTAAACAAATTCTATGATTATTTAATTAAATAGCTCTAATGTCTGACCCTTATGATGTGCCCTTGCCAAATCAGACCAAAATAACCGGTGAGAGATACTATGTCTTCGATAGACATTAAAATACCGATTTTGGATGCAATATTTTCTATAAATATCCCCGCTAACTTGGCCCTGTTGCGAAATAGGAAGCAGTTAAAAGACCATATAATCAAATTGCCTGCCAAGCAAGGGCGTTCTTCCCGAAATTGTTTTTTTTTTTATGATTTTCTACTCAGGCACATACTCTTCTACGATAGCATGACAGTATTAGGACTGCGGTAATGTCATTACTATCATATTTTAGGTACCTTTTGTGGTTTGTGGGCCACCAAAATGCAAAAATTCCATACTTTTTTAGTGAAACGACGTAAAGTTCAATAGCCAATTTTAAGGTATGCAACTAAGATTTCTGTGTTTAGACTTCGGTAAATCTTCAAGCATATGACACTCTCTAAATTGTTTAATGATTTAGTATAACGTCGACTTAAAATTTCCTAGATATTTGCAATCTTTCACAGTGAATATTTTTCTGTACACCTTTGTGCAGAATCAATTTACGATCATCAAATTGAATATGTCTTATCAGATATAGTAATGGATACTTAAAAAGCAAACATATATCAATTGAAAAAGATGGCTTTGCTAATTTCATGGCTGTAAACTGTTCATCGATCGATTTTAAAACCGATGAATAATAGACGTTTAAGTGTGTCCGCTTAGTAAAATGAACAGTCCTTAGGTATAACCATTATTTGATTGCATTGGTAAAAGATATCGTAGCAAGCAAAATATCGCACACTAAACCAATTTCAGATTCAATGCCTCCGTAAGATCTTCCTGAGTATGGAACACTGAAAAAGGGAAAAAAAGAGCTAGCGTGAGTGAAATCGAAGTCTACCTCAAGCAACGGCAGTTACATTAGAGCCGCCACGTTTCAATAATGGCGGAGGGTCGAATGCCTAAGCGCGTATTTTACTCTGAGTTGAAGGATGGCAAGTGTAAGTAAGGAGGGTAACTTCTCAGCTACAAGGACATAGGGTCACATGAAGAACCGTGACATTGAACCACTGGGTGGATGCGGAACTATGGGAGAAACAGGCAGCCAACCACTCTGGATTGAGACTTGGTCAAGAAGCTAATTGACCTTTTTAAATTTTGTCCTCTTACAGAAAGACAAGAGAGATGAAGTGAAAGCCCGTCCACCAGTGGTGATCAAATATAATAATGTTGACAGTGTCCTCTCGTGTCTCGTGTCCATTGTGTGTGCCGGAAATCGAGCCGTCAAAGTAGGTATTTCTTTTAATCTAACTACATATACACACATAATAACCTGAAGTCGTCGTGCTTGGCGGCGTCATTTGGTGTCCTCTGATAATTTAAGAAACAAATGTTCCACTAATTAAAAAAAAACGAAATTCTTCATGACGTACTTTAAAATCTCAAAAGGTTCCCAATTAGGCTGTTTTTTTTGTTATCTCAAATTTATCGCTCGCGTACTCTTAGTATTGGGTACTTACTGGCGAGTAGTGAGTAACATAACCAGAGCCCCACGAGAATAACCACTAGCCGATACTTTTGTCTCTTTTGCCATCAATAATGACCTCTGTTATATAGGGTCAGCAACGCGTAGCGTAGATATGTACCTCTGGAGGTGCAGGCATTACCACCATGCAATAAAAGTAAAATTGTGTGTGGTAAAATTGTGGATTTCTTAGTCGCGCATTGTTATCGATTTAAACTTGAAGAATGTCCCGACACAAGTCAATCACACCTATAATAAATTATGCACACCAATAAATAAATATGTACTATTTATTCTTTCACGTAAACACTTTCCGTCAGTTATAACCACTTAACGCAATTTCTTGACCAGTTGGTTTCCCCATAACACCATCCCATCGGATCTATTTCAGCGTATTCAAGTTTGTAGCTGCATGCCTACGCGCACGCCCACAACGATTTTCAAACGATTTTATTTCGTCTGTCTGCCCCATCGTGATCTCACATTTATCAGTATTATGCCATCAACGTCTAGAATCGCGGTTTAAAGTAGACTCTAAGAATATGTTTTCCACATGCCCAATCTATAAGCCAATTATCTGTAACGAAATAATTCAGTCTTAGTATGTAGTAGTTACGTACACAAATATCTACTTAAACCTAATACAATTCATAAATCAGTGGTCTAGTAATTACCTAAGTAAATATACCTAATGTAGGTATGAATACGTAATATGGAAATACTCTAATATGAAATCCCTATGGTGTTACATTATTCATCATCATTAGGGATGACTTTGATTAAATAGAAAATATACCTTGTACGTAATATACTAAATATATAAAGAAAGAAAAGAAAGAAAGAAAGAAAAAACATTTAATACATACATAACATAAACAAGAATACCAAAATAAACTAAGTGCCACGAAATGGACACCAGTTCAGCATATTGCTGCCCAGCGCTGGTCTTCCATTGGAACCATTAGTCATATATATATATATATACACGTGTTTTGTTAGGAGTTAAATTTTAAATTTTAGAATGTTAACTAACCTTTGACTAAAACATATTAGAATATGATCGAAACCTGGTTACTCACGTAAATATTTAAGTCGATGATAGATCGACATGTCGACTCATGACGCGTTGGGCTTTGACCGCGGGTGCTCCGGACGAGGACCCTCTTAATGGATAGAAACATGTCGAGCACTTACCGACTTACATACATGAGAAACCCGATTTCGACAATATTTTAATAGTATTACATTTGTTTGGTCTCCCTTACAATATAATGATATCTAGCTTAGGTACTAGTGCACAATGACATTATTATTGTATAATACTTACGCATTATAGTTTTATAGTAGGTTGTAGGATATGATCACTAAACTTCTAATGATCCACTCCTACGCCGCATCACTAGCGCATTAAATCATACAGATAACACATGGCAAGTTCATTTTTTTCGAGCTAAATTCGTCGATTAACGCTGGAGTTTGCAGCTCTAAAATTAGAGATTCGATGACTCTAGAATGTTTGAGTAATGATGGAAAAACGCGTTGACGTGACTTGACTAATATTGTACACCTATTGCCAATTAATTTTTCGCCGTCCGGAAGAGTTTATTTACGATAACTTAAGATCGCGTAAAGGCGAACTTGTGTGATGGAGGCTTAGGCCCCCACCACGGAAATTCCAGAGAAACACATTTAGAGTCTTCCAATTTGTTTATATATTTTTACAATATTTTCTGTTCATCGTAAAAGTTATAATCTGTTTACATCTTTTCTGTCACGTGATTGAATCTCTAAACTTTTAAAAACCGCCACCAGTGGCGCTGGCCGTCACTAAACATGAAATCAAGCAAACTGCTCAAATATTAAATTAAGTTACAAATTATCTAATTTAACTAACAAACCAAATTATTAAATGTTTTATAAAATAAACAACAGCTTCTTATAATTATTTCTATCGTATTATTTTAAACATGAAATAAAAGTAGGTTGCAATTGCAACCTATTCAAGATTCCGCCCGCGATTAACATGAACATTCGTATAAATACTATTTAAACAAAATGTGACTTTTATATTAGTAAATGGTGAGAAAACCCACGGAAAATGATAATGATAATTAATTAAATCAATCTTGTTGGCGACGTGCTGTAACACTCGGCCATCCTGCATCATCGACCGCTCCGCGGCGATCCAACTTCGCGTATCAACGTGTTCTCGTCCTTCTTCCATAATCGCTATCTCCATTGCTGAACGTCGGCGTCGTGTCAGCCTTGAAATTACTCGAGTCATCAATGTTTCGATCGCATCTTGTAGTCGGTAGTTTTGTTTGCTCTCGGTTGCCCATGATATTTGCAGCAGACATCTCCAGCGTTAGATTTCTTGGCACCAGTCACCATTATCCTGAAATCAAATAATACCAACACAGTAACTTGTTTTAAATAAAATATCACACCACCTTTAATATGACAACTATCCATATTGCCTAATGAAATTATCTTTATATCAAATATATTTATTAGTACTACATCTTTAAATACGAAAAATATTTATGTAGACAGCGTGTAATTGTAAGTCGTATATTAGATCAATAGTTTCCCACGTCTCAGTGACATTACGTCCGGCAATTTTTTACACCACACTGCTCGCTTTACGAAATTATATGTTAATAGGTACTGATCCGATCATATATTTCACACATATCTAAAATATATTTCGTCATTTACTATGTTTAATATCACACAGACTAATACGTTTTAATATGATAAGCTTTCACACAGTTAATGTAAATGCCACGATTTGTGCAGATTATACAGTTTGATAAATTGCATAAATCATAGTGATTTCTTAACATTATTACAGAGCTTGTGTCCTAGATTATTTGTTTATGCTGGCCTGCTCTATTTTACACAGGTTTAAGATATGTTTCATATAGCTATTTATGATGTGTAGTATTTCACAAACTACATATATGAAGATATAAATCGAATGATTCACACGGTTTGTTGATGCGTATGCGGTTTGTATATGCATTTTTCTATTGGGCATCACATAGGGGCATCCCACTGTGTATCACACAGTTTGTCAGTGGATTTCACACGGCATCCCCATCAATCTCTCGTTGAGTATCACAACTTCTCGATGGGTATCACACAGCTTATCGATGAATACCACACAGGTTTCTCATCGATATCACACAGTTTCTCGACGAGTATCACACAGATTCTCGATGGGCATCACACAGTTGCCTCATCGATGGGCATCACACAGTTGCCTCATCGATGTCACACAGTTTCTCGTTGAGTATCACACAGTTTCTCGTTGAGTAGCACACAGCTTATCGATAAGTAGCACACAGCTTTCTCATCGATACCACACAGTTTCTCGATGAGTATCACACAGATTCTCGACGGGCATCACACAGTTGCCTCATCGATGGGCATCACACAGTTGCCTCATCGATGTCACACAGTTTCTCGTTGAGTATCACACAGTTTCTCGTTGAGTAGCACACAGCTTATCGATAAGTAGCACACAGCTTTCTCATCGATACCACACAGTTTCTCGATGAGTATCACACAGATTCTCGACGGGCATCACACAGTTGCCTCATCGATGGGCATCACACAGTTGCCTCATCGATGTCACACAGTTTCTCGTTGAGTATCACACAGTTTCTCGTTGAGTAGCACACAGCTTATCGATAAGTAGCACACAGCTTTCTCATCGATATCACACAGTTTCTCGATGAGTATCACACAGATTCTCGATGGGCATCACACAGTTGCCTCATCGATGGGCATCACACAGTTGCCTCATCGATATCACACAGTTTATCGACGAGCATAACGCAGTTTCTCAATACGTTTTGCATACCACATAGCTAATAATTATGTTCTCACGTAGATATGCTTTACACAGCTCTTAGTAGATATTGGTTAATATTATTAATATTTTGTAGATAGCGACATATACCTGTCGCACCATTTCTTAAAAAAAAAACCCCAAAGATAGTGTATCAATATGTTTCGCATAGCCTGTAATAGATATAATTTATTGACGTTACGCGACTGACTTCACGTAGATTTTATTGTATCGATTTTGATATGAAACTATCACATTTATATTATATGTAGTTATATTAACTTCTCTTATAGCACAGGTCCACGTGCCTTTAGGTACCTACATAACATAATATATCGTCGCATAGTACCTACACACAAGCCTTTTTTTTATATCTATTTATTTACATATCATATCATATATTTATTTATATATCTATTTATTTTATCTCACAAGGATTCTACAATGTATGTCAACAATTAAGTAACAGTTTGATATAAGTAAACACTTTTTTTTTTTTGCCTCTAATATCCCATGCCTTTATTAATCTTGGCACAATATCTTTCTTGAACTGTTATAATAATATCCAATACTAATGTCTCACATAAACGACGGATATCTCCAGTTACCAATGCAGTTTCTGTTTTTTCATTGACTGTAGATATACCTCAAATCGTATCGTACTTAGATTGTCTAATATATTTGATGACCCATGCTGTAGGTAATTACGGAAAATTCCACAATTTCGAAGACCATATGTCTAACTTGATATTTTCATGATAATTATGATATTTTTACCACACCACACAGCTTTTATGACTTTAATTTGTACATTTATATTTTGTCCTCTTCAGTCTTTAATTTTTGTTCTAACTGTCCTCGCTATCAACATGTCATCAAGCTGGTAAACGCATAATTTTATTAGCTACTATCACTAGATTTTACAGCTCTTCACCTGTTTGGCATGGTGCACTAGACCTCATCTTTGTTTTTAGTGACCATAGTGAGCGCAGAGACACGCTTATGCATTGAATGTTTATCTTACACCTTAAGCATGAATGTTAATAGGTAAAACAAAGTATAATAGTTAAGCTGCATATTTAGCAGAATATTACCGATTTATAACATTTTTATTGCCTTATAAAACAGATCTAATTAAAATACAGAAAAAAAAAACACTTCTTCCTGACTTATACGATTACCAAAATAAAGTACCTATGTAATTAAATCATAACAACTTTTGGAATTTAAAGTATTATTTAAAACCACATTTTTTGTATTGTCAGTCATATTTTGAAATGTTGATAAATACCCTGTTTAACTATTTGGTTTTATTAACTACGCGCAAATGTTGAGGTACCCATTCTTCATGATACTTATTGCTGAAGAATTTCACCCGAACCATTTTGCTTGCATTACTGTAATTTTCAATAAGTATCCAGAGATTTCAAAACGCTTACTCAAGTATAAACTATCAACTCTCATACTAATTTTATGGCTATGTTCGCAACTCTTTGGTCTAGTGACAAGGGCTATAATAAACAAGGCAAGTGTTTGGTCGCTGAATTCTGTCACAGCTTTCAGGTATCTTAAAATACAATGCGACACTCACAACTTAAAGTATTTACTTATGTTATTACCATAAACTTACATTACGTGATTATATACGTTATCAATCTTTGCTTTGTTAAATGGTAAAATAATGTACTTAGGTCTTTGTATTTATACTTCATCTTTAAAATTTTGCAGAGTTTTGTACTAAAATTGACATAACTTTTAACACATTTACATTAAATTACTAAAAAGAAATCGCCAAATCCTCAATACGTGCCAATTTTTTGTTTTCATAAACATCCCCGACTAGGTATTTGCTTGTCCTTATCTGGCTATTTGTCTTTGGTAGAGAGATAAAACAATAAATTAGCTAATATACCTCCCTACGCCGCGTGAAGTTTTTGTAAAAAAAAGCGGGTTATTGTGTAGAATACACATATAAATATTAGAAATGCTCATTTGCATATACATTTTTTTTCTCTCTGTTAGTAGAGTATGTACGGAAAGTGAAGGCACGTGAACTATACGAGCGTGCCTTACTGCCAGACGCCTTCAGATTCCGCACAGACTGACTTCATAAAACTTCTTAAAAAAAAAACTAGGTATCAATCTTCAAAATATGTTGATTCCTTGATCCTAACCTAATCAGAACTTAATCCTGTTCATTTCAACAAAGTTGAGGTAATTTTAATGTGGTAGAAAATAATTTCCGTACAAATCAATAAACATCAATTCTAATATTTTTAACCAACTTCCAAAAAAAAAGGAGGAGGTTCTGAATTTGACTAGGTTTTTTTTTTATTGTATTTAGAATCGTGAACCAATATTTGTTTTTTTTTTGTGATCTGTTGGCACCAAGTTGGGGGTCTGATGATGGGATCTTGGAGAAATCGAAGGATCTCTTCAAATGTTATAGGTACAGTCAAGTAATTTTGCTCTTTAGAACTCAAGTCTTTTTTTGGTTGTTACATAAGAATTTCGTTGGATTTACAATGTCAGTGGTGACAGTAGATACAATTTTCATTTCAACCTATGTCATCTGTAATCAATCAAAGCAAATCAATAACTTTTAAAATCCAATGTAAGTTTGAGGATACATATTTGCTTAAGTGTTCCACATTTTACATGCATGCCTAATAATTTTAGTTGTATCATTTAATTTGCAGGGTTGTTACACACACTCTCATAGTGATCCATAAAAAAAAAATTGTGTTTCCTAATAGGACTAAATGAAATGTAGAATGATGTCCACTCCAGGCCCAATAATATAAGGTTTGAATAATAGACTTATTTTATACTCAAATACTAATGAAACTTTTGACTAGAAACAAGGCTACTTTCCTTTGCTTTAATCTACCCAATTTTACAGTTCAGAAATAAATCCACAAATCAAAGATTTTTCTTTTTAACTCAATATGATTGTTGTATGATAATTAGATTGAAATGAATTTGTATTATATTAAATTAAATGTGATAATTAAAGTACCTGCATGTTGCCTGCATGCTATTAACTAATAGATTTCTTTTACATGTAGAGTAGGTTTACTGTCTACCAACACATAATAAAATTATTGTGTTCCAAATTTTTGATGCTGCAATTCAGCACTGCTATTTAAAAGTTTTTGTGTGAAATATATGAATCTGCCATTGTCGAGTATACCCACTAAAATACACATGTTTGTCATAAATTAATACATTTGACCCCGAAGCTTACTATGTGTGAAGTAGGTAAGTAATATGTCCAAAATAAAGTGTGTTTATCTGTTCTGGTTGTAATTCAAGCTTAATATAAACTGAAAACAATTTTATTATTCTCGCCTAGACCGAGACTATTAACGTATACTTTATTCAGGTTTTAAATTGCTCTTTACTTTTAGAACTTGACATATGAATTATAATCAACACAGGCGTACTTAACGGCATTGCAATAAGATTCATACAATTCTATTACCGGCTGCCCAAATATCAAAGCCATTTAAATTCAGAATATCTCAAAGAACCAATTTGTAATATGTATCTGCAATACTTATTCCAATCACCGATAAGTAGGAAACAAATGTGAATTATACCGTACCTATTATCGCTACGTTATTTGCAATCCGAATGTCCTGGCACGAGTTGGGTTGGCGGTTCCCACGCCGAGCTTCGGCATGGCCGGCGCCAGCACGGGCGGCGCGCGTCCGGCGCGGCGGGGCCGGCGCCTGCTGGCGAGGCCTGACACAAGTACTGCGCGAGCTGCAAATGCACCCATGTCTAGGATGACACCTCTCGTTTTCGTTCTTTTTCGGTACTCCCGCCATTGTTGATTGCCGTCGATGTCATCGTTGCTGCACTTCATTGTATCCAAATCATCTCTCGATATTAAAATGGCTCGAGCAATTCGCAGGTAGAACCACTTCTGAAATGTGATGGAGGCTTAGGCCCCCACCACGGAAATTCCAGAGAAACACATTTAGAGTCTTCCAATTTGTTTATATATTTTTACAATATTTTCTGTTCATCGTAAAAGTTATAATCTGTTTACATCTTTTCTGTCACGTGATTGAATCTCTAAACTTTTAAAAACCGCCACCAGTGGCGCTGGCCGTCACTAAACATGAAATCAAGCAAACTGCTCAAATATTAAATTAAGTTACAAATTATCTAATTTAACTAACAAACCAAATTATTAAATGTTTTATAAAATAAACAACAGCTTCTTATAATTATTTCTATCGTATTATTTTAAACATGAAATAAAAGTAGGTTGCAATTGCAACCTATTCAAGATTCCGCCCGCGATTAACATGAACATTCGTATAAATACTATTTAAACAAAATGTGACTTTTATATTAGTAAATGGTGAGAAAACCCACGGAAAATGATAATGATAATTAATTAAATCAATCTTGTTGGCGACGTGCTGTAACACTTGCTTTTTTTACCAAAAATAGTTTCCTTAGCCAATAACAAAAGTACAAATACTAAAAGCGTGAAGTTTTCCATGTAGCTCTATTGTATACGATTTAACGTTCGTTTGTCTGTCGGTTTTTTAACTGGTAGACAATACTCGGTTAGCAATATGGCGGAGAAAGCGGACCAAACAGGAATTCACGTAGGTACTAGGTAGTCATAAAAGAGAAAATGTACCTAGTGTTCAGCCACAAGCAAATCATAAGAATACTCAAGTGTTGTTTGTGTTTTTCCTGGTTAAAATATTTAAGTCGATGTAGTTAAAATTCTAATAAATATGTATAATAATACAAAGCGAAATCTAAAACGTGATAGAAAATAACAAAACAGACTGAAAATCTTTTAACGGTTTTGAATAACTTTTAAATAGTATGGGGTCAACTGTGTAAACACAAAAAAACTCGGCCAAGAGCATGTCGGGCCCTGCTCAGTGTAGGGTTCCGTATTTATTCCAACACGGCCGTTTATGTTCGAAATACTTTTATTTTAAAGTATTTTATTTCATATTTTGATGATTTTTTTCATATTTTTTGGACCTACAGATCAAAAGTTAGAGGGGGCGACACACCATTTTTTTTTCTTGTGGAGCGATTATCTCCGAAAATATTGACTTTAGAAAAAAACTTTTATTTTAAGACCCTTACGTAGGATGCCCTGAAAATTTCGGGAATTTAATACTTAGGAACGTATATTTGACATGTGTTATACCTCTTTCTTACAAGCATAGTCTCATTATTCGAAAACACTGGCCACTTAGAAAAAAAAAAAAAATGTTCGATTTTCAATTGTTTTTTAAAGTCGTTGAGTCGCTGGTGAAAATGGAGCTGTCCCGCGAAAGTTTTAGAGCAATGATTTATTATGACTTTAAAAGTGGATTAACACAACAACAATGTGGAGACCGATTAACTATTGCTTTTAGTAGTGAAGCACCTTCAAAGACGACCATATACAGGTGGTATTCGGAATTCCAACGTGGCCGTGTGTCTCTTGCGGATGACGTACGTGAGGGTCGACCGAAAACGGCCGTTACCGATCAAAACATCGATGTTGTTCGCCAACTGATAAAGGAAGATAGGCATGTTACATATCGGGAGATTCAGGAGACTTTAGGCATTGGAATGAGTCAGGTACAAGTTATTTTACAACAAGAGTTGGGCGTGCGGAAGTTATTTTCCCGGTGGATTCCTCACTTGTTATCTGACGACCAGAAAACGGTACGTGTCAATTGGTGCCGCAAAACTTTAAAAAGATTTAATGGAGGAAGCTCAAATGCCGTTTTTAGTATTGTGTCAGGTGACGAATCATGGATTTACGCATATGAGCCTGAATCGAAAAACCAATCTCGAGTTTGGGTTTACGAAGACGAACCGAAGCCGACAAAAGTTGTTCGTTCTCGCAGCACGATCAAAAAAATGGTAGCCACGTTTGTCTCCAAATCGGGTCACGTGGCGACTATCGCTCTTGAAGATCGAAGAACTGTCAATGCCGATTGGTATATAGGCGTTTGTTTACCGATTGTTTTTGCTGAACTGCGAAAAACTAACCCTAACCGCCGTATTATACTACACCATGATAATGCCAGCCCTCACACCGCTCAGAAAACAGACGAATATCTGAAGGGCGAAAACGTCGAATTACTGGACCATCCTCCGTACAGCCCCGACCTAAGTCCCAACGATTTTTTTACTTTCCCGAAAATAAAGAATCGGTTGCGTGGTCAGCGTTTTCAGACCGCGGAAGAAGCAGTCGACGCTTATAAAATGGCCATTTTGTCAACCCCCACTTCAGACTTCAATAACTGTTTTAAAAACTGGTTTCAGAGAATGAAAAAGTGTATTAAACACAAAGGAGAATACTTTGAAAAACAATAAAAGTACTTTTTTTCATTAAAATGCGTATTTTTTCCGATTCCCGAAACTTTCAGGGCAACCTACGTACCCGAAAAAAAAATTGTTTCTAGTTTTTATTGTACCACTTTGTTGGCATGATTAATATGTATACCTGTACCAAATTGCAGATTTCTCTATGCTGCGGACAGACGGACATGGCGAAACTATAAGGGTTCCGTTTTTGCCATTTTGGCTACGGAACCCTAAAAAACGACTTTTCCATGCAATAGCATTTGCCATAGCATGAAATTCCAAAGTTGGTCAATAGTAAATGTTCATCTTATCGTAATAGATTCAGATTAATTTACCTTGTGGACGCAAAGCCAGGATTCCGTCAACAATTTACAGCTTCAATATTCACTCAAATTGCCTGAACAACTAGTTATAAGGTAGCATCTAATACCTACGAAATTTCATATAGTTACACTTCTGTATATTACAATACAAAACCAAATTCTAGATGTGCGAAGCAAAACGAAAAAACTACACCAAAATACCTACTTTACGAATTAATGACAACGTCGGGGATAGTGCAATAACGTGTAACTGACAAATTCAATTATGGTGAATTTGAGTACCTATCAATTGTTTGATATTTAAACTCTATCTGCTTTGGTAGTTACGCGGTATTTCTCTATCCCCGACGATAGGTAACCTAAATGTTCCAAAAGTATGTAAATGCAATGATTATTAATATTTCGAATAATACCTAATTCAAATATGTACATTCGAATTAAACATAGGTAACAAAAGATAAAATACAACTGAAGAAGTGCATAATATAATGAATCAATTTCGGAATCGCATGGAATTGTAGTACCGGGAAACGAAAAAACGATACAACATAAAAGCACGCAACGTCGCGGATGTCACCAATACACGTCAATCGTAAAACATAATTCAAAAGACAAAATTTGTAAGGCGTACTTATTTTTAAAGGATGTGTATAATGTAGGTATGTATACATATAATGGTACAATACAGGGATAAAATAGTTAGTGGGTCAAAATCAAAAAAGATTAACAATAAATTAAGTACGCTTGGCGTTTACGGATGTTGGAAATATCGTTAATTGTGTTGCGTAAAACACGGGAAACCATCGAAATTTTAATATGTCGCCATCAGAATTTTAATCATGATTGCGGTTGGTCAGTGCCACCTAGTTGGATGATAGTATGGGTACATTTTTCTTTGCTTCGCTCCTGCCAGCGCCGTGACAGCCATGAAGTACATACATACTCATATTGCTCGAATTCTTTCACCAGTACGTACGAAAATTCTCGAAAAATAAAATGACATAATTTTCTTTCTTATTAACTATTTCAGAAAAATATTTCTACGGCAGTTCGACACTCAACATGTAATGGAAACTAAAAAGCAGGATATTAGGACATCGCGTGACTCATCCGATGTAAGCTCTGAAATGGAATTCGAGATCAAAAATGTAAACAATCTATGACAATGACATGACATTACAAAGTTAATGTTAAAGTGACATTCCAGGGGTATAAAACGTTTTATATCGAATGTAGTTTTTAACACCTTTGTAAATTAACGTCGCATTTTGAGATTGGTTTTTTATTTTATTTTATTTAACACTTCACTTACAACTATCCTTACAGGTACTAAACCTAAGACAATGTTTTATGTGTAGATGTAGATACGCGAAAGTCATAGTATGTTCGATACACAAAGTATCACAATCGTTAACATATTTTTGGATATGACAATAAAAAACATACATCTGAGTGTCGACGGTTCCTGATTACAAAAATAAAACCTCGAAAATTTGCTTGAATGATGTAAATAATCAACATAATCAATGTTTGAAAACGAATGTCGTGTTACTTTAATCTTTAGGATAGTCGGGGAACGAATTTCAGTCTACAACTTAGTTACGATCGAATCTATTTCGGTTAAAATATGAAAATGATTGATTTGTAGGTAAAAATACTAAAATCTGTATACTTTGTAATGCTAAATTTTAGGAGTAAAAATTCATAAAACAGTCATTTGGTGCACCCTCTTATTTAGACTTTTGAAGTACATAGTTATAAATGCGAACCCTCTTAAATGGTTCTTAGTGTAGTTACCGTATTAAATTACGAATAAACTAGTTATTGTTATAACTGCGAACCAAATGTTTAAGATTTCTTATCATTGCCAGTAGTATAAACTAAACAGCTTACATTTTATTAAAAGTAGCGAAATATATCATTAAAAAAAATATATTTCGCTTAATGTTTTGTATTAAAACTTTGTAAAATATTTAAAAATTCTGCGTACCGTCAGTGACGGTAAATACGCATGTTTTATAAGTATTTGATTGATTTTAGATTACCCCCCCTCTCGTGATTATTTTTTTGTAGTGGTATCCCATTTGTTTACATTTTTGATCTCCAATTCGATTTCACACCTTAGGTTGTTTTTGAGTTAAGGGTGCATTACACCAGCGATGGACTGGGTAAATGGGGGGGTACCTAGAGTCCTGCCGACCTACTGCAATAAATGAACGGAAACCTTTTTTCCAACGAAACTCTGGCACCAACTTGTAGACAGAATGCTCTGTAGGCTTAGCACATGATTGGTGCGACAGTATGTCGCCGCCGGATAGACTATCCGTCCCTCTTTTATTAATATACAGGGTGGGCCAATATTTTTTGCAAATAACTAAACTGATATTTTTTACACTATCAAAGCTAGAGACGGGAAAATGGTGGGAAACTGCGTGTCACTAAATGCAGTTTTTTTTTTAATGGTGCGGTTCTCAGGAACACAGCGTGCTTTTGGTTTTAAGCAATTTTATAATAATAATGGTTCCTACGTGACTGTACGACGCCTGTTTAGGGTTGAATATGGATTACGCCATATAAGTAAGTGTCCATGGGATAAATTAATTAAATCTTGGATTGAGAACATTGAGCAAACTGGTTCGACAATGAATATTATGCACCTGGACGGCCACGATCAAAAAGAAACGACGAGACCGTAGGTGAGGTTGAAATTGATGGAAGGAGAAATCCGTTATCATCCACGCGTAAACGTTCAGCGGCTCTAGCTATACCAAGACCTAGTCTCTGGCGAATTTTACATCTGGACCTCAAACTGCACCCATACGTATTTAAAATTGTGTAGATACGTAACGATTACATACATCGTATATTATTGGCTGACACTGTACTGGAGCGATTCACTAGCCTTGAGAATGTATTGTTTACGGACGAGGCCCATTTTCACATCAACGGTCAGGTTAATAGACACAATTGTCGATATTGGAGTTCAGAAGACCCTCGCTTTAAACACCAGAAACCATTTCACTCGCCTAAGACCACAGTATGGGCTGCCATATCAGCAAAGGGTCTGATTGGTCCCTATTTCTTTGAAAACATTGAAGGAAAAAACGTAACTGTAAATTCAGTGGAATATGTGAAGATGTTGCAAAAATTTTTGACACCGCAGTTGCAAGTATTTTAAGAATACAATAGCAGGACATGGATGCAACAAGATGGAGCACTGTGCCATACGTCAAACATGAGTTTACCCGTGATCAAAGAAATGTTTCCAAACAAATTCATTTCTCGCAGAGGAGACATCCCGTGGCCTCCGAGGAGCCCCGACCTCACACCTTGCATTTTTTTCCTGTGGAACCTTGCAATCTTAAGAGCCGAGTTTACCTTAACAAACCAATGACTATACCCCAATTAAGGCGAAACATTCAGGATGATATACCTATCCGCGATACCCCGCAGCATGTGCCAGCGAGTTTTCCAAAGTTTGCGTAGCCGATTGTAAGAGTGCCAACGACGAGACGGAGGCCATCTAGAACACGTAATTTTTTTTTAATAAATTGCTTTTAATTTTTGTTATGTTGAATAAATTCGATTTTAAATAACACGTATAGTTTCACTTCTATCGATGTTTCAAATATGTAAGAATTTCTGGCCCACCCTGTAGTTAGTAAAAGACGGGAAATCTATCTCGCAGCGACTTACTGTCGCACCAATCATGTGCTAAGCGTGCTAAAATGGAGCACCGAGGATATAATTTTGTATCATGTAAAAGATTTCACCCTGTATATAGTATACGAATTACTAAAAGGTTACTCAGAAAACGTTGACTTGAAATGTCGGTTTTGGATTAAAAAACAACTCTTTTCTAATGTCATAATTTTATTGGAATGTAAAACAGTTCCCTGCCTCAAGCTTATTAACTGTTGCCTTTTGATTTACGATATGTTTGATTTGAATTCACAGCCATCATGATTCTAGTTTGAGTTGTAAAATATTAATAACTCAGTCAGCATCGCTATTTACACAACGTTTCGTCATGCTAGTTGTTCATACGCCAAAATCACAATGACATTTTTAAAGATATATAAAACCCTCAAAAGTACCTAATGAAACAATCAATAATGAAAGATACAAATAAAAAAATTCAAGACTCACAATTCGATCAATCTTGAAAGATATCTAAACAAAAGCAAAAAGCGTCATTCAATTTAACTGAATTTAATAGGGCTATCCTCATGTGGTACACTATTATTCCTTAAAAATATACTTCGCATAATATGGACCGGCGTAGAAACACTTTTCAATCGAGTTCAAAAAAGGGAGGAGGTTGTCAATTCGACTGTATGTCTTTTTTTTATGTTTGTTACCTCAGAACTACCGACAAGGTGAACCGGTTTTGATGATTTTTTTTTTATTTTGGATTTATTTAGACACCGATTGGTTCCATTTTAATTTGGTCCAGTTCTGACAATGGCATCCACGAGAAAACCATATAAGTCATAAATTTACTACGAATAC